>JBBPCS010000130.1:18456609-18489304 GCA_037974645.1 Hollardia meadi
GTGTGTGTGTGTGTGTGTGTGTGTGTGTGTGTGTGTGTGTGTGTGTGTGTGTGTGTGTGTGTGTGTGTGTGGCTGTACATTTAAACCTAGAGAGACACACACAAAAACTCAGATGGTTTGTTGAATCAAAGATGGAACCTAATTTTAATCTATTCATTAAACCTTTACCTATCTAAACAGAGCTGTCAAGAAAGACTTACGCAGGAGGGAGCGTGGTTAATTGTATTCAATGAGGGAGATAGAACGACTTACTGTGTCTGAGTTTGCAGTTTTTGTCTCCTTGTTTTCATTATCCCCTGCATGAAGAGTTAACCTGAGGCGTCTGATCCTCCTCTGTGAAAAACAAACAGACCAAAGGCAAATATATGATGTTCTGTAGGCAAATGTTTTTTTTGCATTATGTAATCATGAGAAAAGATAGAGAAGAGATGACATTAAAACAACACTGACAATGACACTGAGGTCTGGAGCTGCAAAAGTTTATGTAAATGCTGTGCAGTGGATACATTCATTGTAATATTTACACCAAACTGTTGTGCAGCAAACAAAACATTTTGTGAAATTAGACAATTAGAGACATTAAAGACATTATTCCAAGAAATATCATTGCAGTAATGAATGAGCCCATATCATACCCAGTTTACTAAATAATAATTTGTCTTTTTTCCTCAGAAAACAATGGGAAAAACTCTAAAGGCCAGTTAGTACAAAGGCCTATTTTATCAGAGAGCTGTTCAAATAAACATTACATGACAGCCCTGCCCGATGCAGCTCCCATTACATGCTCTTGTAACTGAACACATCCTATGATAAACTTTCAGATTATTGTGGGACAGAAAATGTGGGACACTGACAAGAAACAGACAAGAAACAAGTGGCTGTAGAGGCAACAAGGGACAAACAAAAGAGGGAGGCGGAAAAACAAAGGGCTGTTTGCAAAACACAGAGCAGAAGGGAAAAAGAGAGAAAAGAGCAGAGACAGAGGGAGAGTTTCAGTGTCCTGCCTTCTCTGGGACGTCTTACCTCACTTGAAGACTCTGGGGAGTCCTCTGTGGTGGTGGTGGTGGTGGAAACAGTTGGTCCTGAACCGTAGCGACGCATGTCTCCTCTTCTGCCCACTCCTTGCTTCTCTTCCTCTCCCTCTCCGGACCCTCCTCCCCACCCTTCCTCTCACTCTCCTTCCTGAGTTCTGCTCAAACTCTCACAGCGACCATCTGCCCCCGGCTCCAGCCAGGGAAGAGGAGGGGAAATTCCACTCTGTCACGTCTGGCGGTGGTGGTGGGAGTCCACAGGAGCCCCTCAGAGGTTCCCCCTCAGTCAGTGAAATGATCAGGTGCAAACCAGTTCCCCACTCGGCAACACAAACACAACTATGTCATTGTTTTAATTCCAGATGGACTGCTCCTGAATACACCTGGCTGACAGGCTTGTCAGTCACTCAGCAACCTGCCTGGCTCCCTCTCTCTCTGACTCTCTCTCTCTCTCTCTCCGTGAGTTCCCATCAGACCTGTCGGGCCACATTTCAGCTGCCTCCCTGGTCTGTGCCTCCTGCACTGAGAGCAGGACTTTCACAGGGCGGGTGCTCCTCGGGCTGAGACAGGTGGAGCACTTCTTATCAACAGGAGTGGCTAAAAGGAGGAGCTGGTTCTTACTGTTCACTTCACAGTCTGATAATATCTTCCTCAAACCTCTTATGCATGCAAAACGTACATACTGTACTTCTGCTATATAATATTGGTCTATTTCACAGTTATACACCTAAGTTTTTATTCTTTTATCAAAAGCTTGGTCAACTACTGTGCAGTGCATATACTCAAGTACTTGAATTTCCATTTTATCCTACTTTTACTTCTATTCCACTACATTTCATCAGAAAATAATGTAGTTTTTACTCCACTACATTAATAGTTACAGTCAGTTTTCAGATTAAGAGTCTAGAGACAAAACACACGACAGATTAAACTACCCAACAATATATGAAGTAGACCTTGACCAGTGTAAGCACGGCTTACATATTAATACATCAGTAATCATCCCATCATATAATATAAAACTCATACTGTAGGGATCATTCTGCCTCATGACTGCTTTCACTTTTGATACTTGAAATGGAGTATTTTTATGGTCAAGGTTTATGGTTAAGTCAGAACCTGGTTTATACTAAAGGCAGTAGGCCTTGTAGTACAGCAGTCAATAAATTATTGATAGTGTTGGTAGTGGATAGTGATGAAAAGAAAACATTATTTTTTAATGCCTCAGCTACGCCATCACTGGGTTTAGCACGATGAATTTGTACTCATCAGTTTTTTTTAACTTCATCATCCTGTCGTCAATATCTTAAAGGAACTGACAGAGAACCATCCGCATAGCCGGATCACATTCCTCATATGAATGGCCTCCAGTCACTCCCTTTTAATAGAAACTATAGAGATGCAGAAGAATGGAGAATCAAGTTTAAAGGCTTAAGGTGCTGAGCATGAACAAAGATGTGCTGTGGAAATACATCAGTGAATATGAACAGAAGAATTCTCACAACAATATAAGAGGTATTTTTACAGGCTGGAGTAGTTAATTAGTAACCAGACATCAAACAAATGGTGTTTCTTTACTTCTGCAATCAGTGAGCCAGTGACACAGTCGGGCCTCTGTCACATGGAAATCCATGTGGGAATCCTCTCCCATAAACGTGTCATATTCACTGCTGTCATCAATGTACTTTCATTGTTTTGTGATCAAATCTTTATTTAGCGTTGGATTAACTCCGCGGGGCCGGTCTGACAAGAACCACTGAAAAAGAACAATAGCTTCTTCAATGCGATGATTTTCCTGCTTTTACTTCAATTACAGTGAACTGAGTAATCAGCATTGACTTAACAGTACAAGCATTGTGATGTTGCCACTTTGGGCTCTGGGAAATCGTGACGGACATTTCTCACCAATTTAGTATTTACTGACTGAATTAATTGATTAATTAAGGAAATAATCACAGAATACTTAAAAATTTGCTCCACCTCGACCAGCTAAACACTGCTTACACATTAATGCATCAGTACTGACAATCCAATGACATCAAATATAATAGTTAAAACTCACAAGGGACATTTTTTCCGCATTAAGATGCATTAAGCACATTTTGCAAATAATACTGAAGTAAAAGTAGCAATACTACACAGAAAGAAATACTCCATTACAAGTAAAAGTCATGCATTAAAAATGTATCTGAGTACTTTAATTAGGACTTTGTTGTGGCCCAGTAAAGTTGGTGTGTGTTGTTTGTTGTTGCATGCAGGTTGCAGTACAGGTGTTTGATCTTCTCATAATAATAATAATAATAATAATAAACTCTAAGTCGTTCACATAAAATGAATATAAATACAGGGATAAAAATCAACATAAACTTGATAATAATAATAAAGATGGGTAAAAACAGGCACAGAATGTCATAGCTTGTATCTGAAAGTCATAGCTAATTAAATGCTAAAGTAAAGCGGTACGTTTTTAGCTTTCTTTTAAAAATATTTAGCGAGCTGGCTTCCCTGATATCTATATGTAGTGTTTTCCACAGGTTTGGGCCGTAATTGACAAAAGCTGCATCCCCAATTTTCTTTCGGCTTTTGTTCGGAACTTCCAATAAACCAGCAGCCATGCTCACAGTGTCTTTGAAGGCAAAATGAACAAGGGAGTTAGCGATGGAGCTGGGTCCTAGACCATTAAGGACTTTGTATATAAGGAGGAGGACCTTAAAATCTGTTCTAAATGTTAGAGGAAGCCAGGGCAGGGCAGCTAAAACTGGACTAACGTGCTCTCCTCTTAGTTTTGGTTAACATCATCTTTGTGTGACAGCAGTTGCTTGTGTAGTATTTTATGTTGCAACCAACAACAATAGCTATTGTCTGTTCAACATCCCTGCAGCTGTGGAATTCAGGTCACCTTGTGTTTTAGTGACTGCTTGATTTTAACTGTTAACAGACAAATGTGCTCTCTATGATGAGATGGCACAGCGTCACAATGATGCACTGTTTTCAGAAATGTATGTTCTGTTCACATGTAGCCAGAGAAGAAGGAACTGCTCAGAAATCTTTTCTGAACAGTGTGTACTCTTAAAAGGATAGGTCCATATGTTTCCAAGTCTTAAACAACATGTCCATACACACATTAAAAGTGTTATTGATCACTGGCTGCAGTCTCTTCTCCTCTTACAGCAATGTTTCATGGGACAAACTCCACAGTCCTCGTTTCTACCTCTAAAAGCTCAGCTGTAGCTTCGGCAATTAGATAATCTGTGAGGAGAGTGTAATTACAGTGTGTTTACTGTAAAATCCAAACAGTGGTGGAGGGATGGTAACACAAAGAATATATTTGGTACTACGAACACAGTAAATGTTCATAATGTTGTTGAGGATCTAGGAGGAACACGTTGCATCGGTTGGTTGTTGACATTTCTGTGTCATACCTATCACAAGTGGATTTGTCTGTGCACAATGGTAATTTAGTGCAATTTTTATTTGTATATGCAATGAACATATTCAAAGGAATCTAATACATCAGTAATGATAATCTGTAAGGACTCTATGGATCAAGATTCTTGGCTGGAAGAATTTACTGAAATTTCTGATGCTATTATACCACCCCAAGTCCAGAAACGTTAAAACATAAATTAAAAACAGAATCCAATCATTTGTAAACAAACTGTGTTTACCGACAACAGTTTTATGTTGTTGGTAACATCCTCATACAATCATGTGTTTGACAAAGTGGCGAACCTCTCCCCATCTTTGCCTGTGAACAACTGAGCCTTTGAGGATTTCATACTCAATCATGATACAATCACCTGTTACAAATGAACCTGATTACCTGTGGAATGTTCCAAACAGGCGTTTCTTTGAGCATTCCACAACTTTCCCCGTCTTTTGCTGCCCCTGTCCCAACTTGTTTATGCTGGCATCAAATTCAGAATAATCAAATATTTTAATTTATTATAATATTGTTTGTTCTGTTTTCAATTGAGTGTATGTCAAAAAGATAAGGTATTTATCCCAGTTTATTAGTATTTTTTACATTTGATACAGTGTCCCACCAGTTTCTGGAATCAGGGTTGTTAATCAAAAAGCTCTTCACATAACTGATTGCATCTCTGAACTCAAGCTTCCTTATAGAAAAGGACTGTGTGTAAAAATATACTGTGTTAAATAATATGTGCCAATGCTAACAGAGTTGAGATACTTGACTGTAACTCAAAACACACAAGCTGTGAGAGCAGGTTGGACCTGCTATGCTGAGGTATACAGTATGCTGCCTGAGGAATCCACCTGCACAATGTTACTAGTGTTACTTAAAGGCCCCTTGGGGCACAATGTGATTTGTGATACTGGGCTGTGGCAGTAAAAATGTACTTGACTTGAGAACAAAAACACAATAAAACCTGTTTACCTAAAAATAAGATCTGGTCGCTGAACTGGTCCATGTTTTATCCGTACGCTTTATTCAGTAAGTCAGCCATTAATTATAAAGACTTGTAGCAAAGCTATTAATCATCAGTATGGAAGTATTTGGGAGTTATGTGGGCTGACTGAGTGGAAGAGGTGGCAGAGGTCCGACAGCTCGGCCTGGTGATAAAAACCAGCCCCCACTCCCACTTACAAACCATTTACTGTTCAGTGTTCATACCTGTAGAAAAATAATGAAACACAGAAACAGGCCTTTCCATTGATAGCCACCTCCCCTTTCTATTAATATTCTTCTTTTCTGTTTATTTCTATCACCTCTTAATTTTGAAGAAAGAACCAATGAAAGCTGGTGTATATATATATATATATATATATATATATATATTACACTTCATACAGCTAGGGGGCAGCATTGTACTGTGACATTTTCACATAAACGATCACGAGCTGTTTTCATTTTTTCTGTCCGCCTATACTTAACCACCACAGTTGTTTCTAGATCACCTGTAAGACTTGTAAAACTTGTATGTTTCCAATGAAGAACTGTGAAATAGAGAGATCCGTGTGAAAGAGCTCTAAATCTTCTGAAACACCCTCAGACAACTCTCTCAGTTGTCCACCTCTTCACTGCTCTGCAGTCATTCCAGTTGGAGTCACTCAGGCACATAAAGGAATCCTAAGAATGATCACCTTGTTAAGCATACACAACCTTTCCCTCTTAAGCCCTCCAGCCTGCAGCCCCTGTTAGTTTACTGCATGGCTTGACACAAGAGGGGGAGAGATAATGCAGTGGCACTCCAAAAGGTTGATTTGTTTGTTCCTCACAGAATAGCAACAAATGAAGGTCATGCCCTGCCAACAATCTCCTGTCAGCCAGTGAGAGTGAAGCCCACCTCCTTGTTCTGCTGTAGTCAAATGTAAAGAAAGTTTTCTGACTGGTGCATAAAAAAACCCAGTTTTCATGTTTTATTATGAAAACATTGAATTAAAGTAGATTTTATGTGGATTTTTTTTGGACATTGATCAACAGAAAAAGATAATCTACAATGAATTATAAATACATATACTGTGCTCTACAGCAGCTCTAAACCAGGAATCAATCTTTATTTATTTTTTTAGCCCAGAGACTGAAGGTCAAAGGTGGTCAGGCCCAAACACAGAACTCACTCGCCTCATTTGTTCCAGCAGGAAAATACTGACCTGCTGAGCACGAAATGAAAGATAAACAGCTGCTTTGACCCCACAGAGGTTTTTATCAGAGGACGAGAAGTCAGTGATCAGTAGACATTACTGGTCAAAGTATCTCAGTCAGAACCAGTGGTGGGGAGTATGTTTACTCAAGTACTATAATTAAGTATAATTCTGAGGTACTTGAACTTGTATTTCCATGTTTTGGTACTTTATTCTTTACTCCAACAGAAACATTGTAGTTTTTACTCCACTGCATGTATCTGACTACTTGTTGCTTTGTAGATTGTAGAACATTTTGTATAGTACAAAAAAAGTGTCTAATATTGAGTTATTTTCTTTAAATAAGTGAATAAGTCTCCCATTGTGGTGAATCAACTTAAACCTGTTTTAATATTAATAATAATTCTTCATAATCTTTTATTGTTATGAATTTTCATGTGACATTTTTCTTTATTCTAAAGGAGCGATTTCTTCAAAACAAGTCGATTTCTGAGAGAAACCAGTTGAAATAATCTAGAAACTAGACTAACAGTTTAAAAAAAAACTTACTTAAATAAATAAACTTGATTATACTCATCGTATACTTCACATCAGCTCCTCCTTCATCAGGTAACATTAAAAGAACTGCACACGTTAATATATAGAAATCAATAATATACAGTATGAAAACACTGTGTAAAGGGCCGTTCTGCATAATGAGCACATTTACGTTTAATATATACTTTATATATTGGACTTTCCCACAGTGGTAATGATGCTTTTAGGCTACTTAAGGATCTGAATAGTTTACTCCCTCAACCTCTGGTAAAAAATTATTATATCTAAATTTGTTAATATATAAATATTCCTAAACAGATACATTTTTCAGTGAGGGAGGATTTTTAGCTAAATATTTGAATGTTTATGAAAAAAAAATTATCACACACACATTAATTTGCTAGGAAATCCTCAACAAGGACAAAGCACGTGAGAGTAACTGAAGCAACTTTATTTTAGTCTCAGCAGGATTTACAAACATACAAATGTGTACAGAGAGGTCGTGGCAGGAATCTGTCTCAATCCACTCTCCCTCCACAGGTGTCAGACATATTCAGCTCAGAGCCAACAGAGAGTGCAAAACATCACAGTGTAGCAAAACCATCAAAAGGACGCTGATCTGATGTGAAGAAATTCCCTCATTCAGGAAGATTAAAGGAGGCCCATGCATGTTACAGACATTTTAAGGCCTTAGTATGTACACGCTGACACAATTCAAATACACAGGTTAAACAAAAAGACATAAACCACGATCAGCAATAACACTCCCCCGATCAGAGAGAGAAATCACCAGAGATAGAAGATCAATCAAAGTGTTTCCAGTATAATTGTCTCCAGAGATTAAATGGTTTTGATGTGTCTTTGTTCTGTGCTGTAACTGTTAGAAGTTTGATTCACAATCAATAATAATCACAGAAAAGACCAAAGAGGTATTGTTTGAGAATTTCAACATGATTGTATGAAACAGCCTTTTCCAGTAGATATATAACCAATACTGTGATGCTGCTAATATTTGGATAAAGTTATTTTTTTTTTAAAACACACTTGTTGATAACATCTTCATGGATCTACTATCTTTCATCAAACCATATAAAACTGTATAAAAATTGATGTGTACAAAGTCCCTCATTTACTGTTCCATAAAGTCCTCACAGAGTCAGTTTGTATTTTCAACTACGAATAAATAAAAAAAAACAACAACCATCCTGACACTCCATCATATATTCAGATTTGAACTTCATTCTTTAAAAAAACAAAAAGGTAAATATATTTTATTTGACTGAATGATACAAAAAAATGAATATTCAGATACTTTGTGTAAATGTAACATATTTGATAGGCATAAAAGGTAAGAGATAATAACTTCATATTGTTCACAAAAGGCAGTACTGGTTGCCTACAGTGCATTAAAGAGTGCTTTTTCAAGTTTACTAATGCTAGCACAATCATTGATAAGCGTGTGTAATCCATTTGTTAACGAAGGAAAAGAACTGACAAATACATAAGACTAAATATGCGAATGTAAAATTATCAGATTAAACAATATATACATGTGATTTCTACGGGACAGGCTAAAACATCAAGACTTTTATGATATCAATTGATTTCAGAGCTGTTCAAATAATACTGAGTGAATTTATGGACATTGGGATTGTACCCATAATTAATATACTGGAGAATTGTGTGAACTCTGTTGAAGTGTGGACTTGTATTTCAAATTATCCAGATATTAGCTGGTTACTTAAATGGATGTTTCGTTGTAATATCTACAGTTCTGTATAAAAGCATATGGCAGGGATGTCCCCGCCGTTTGGTCCAACAGTCATGACTGTACAGCAGCTTTATCCTCGTCCTCAGGTTTCGTTTACAAAGTGAAGGTGGACAGGATGTTGTCCTGACTTGAGGAGCGCTTGTAGCCCGATGATGAGCTGAAGTACGTCTCCCCATCAGTGCTGATGTCATCGTCGTCGTCATCATCGTCGTGCAGAGTGTTGAGCAGCGGGGCAGAGGTGCTCTTACGCCTGGATGACACAGAATATTAGAACTCTGACTCTGACAATGTCTGTGTTTTATTTTTAAGCCTTTTCTTTTTTGTTTTTGTTGTTTACCTGATCTCACTACGCAGAGCTTTGAGCTGGCTCTGCAGCTGCTCGTTGGTCTCCTGTTGCTCATCCAGGTCTCTCTGCAACTTCTTCTTGCTGTGCTCCAGTCGGTCGATCTCTTCCTCAGCCTCATCCATCTGCCGTTTCAAGGCCTTCAGACGCAGGTTCAACTTCAAGGAGAATCAACACGCACGGGGTTATAAAAGGTTTAACAAAGATCAAAAATGCATTCAGTTTGTGACCAACTGACAGACAATTTAATTGAAGGTTTAAAATTTAATGACAAGTCTGCGCATGAGAGTGTGTGATTACATACTTGGTCCTTTTGATCTTGCATCGAGCGATGTTCTTCTTCACCTTGCATCACCATCTCTTTTACCTTCCTCTCCAGCCTGCGGTTCACCAGCTGCAGGTTGGCACGCTCCCTGAAACATGCAGCGTGCTGCATCATCACCCTGACTTACATAAACCATAGACTGTAAAAAACATGGATATAGTCTCTGTGATGTCACCCATAGGTTTATGAATAGCCACTGTAAGGCTCAGTGTGGTGGCTCTGGCCATTGCCATCTTGGGTGCCTGACTTTGCCTAGCTCGCGGCTAACCCAAAAATGGACAAAGAGGTGGAGCACAGACTTCTTGGATGGTCTGTTAGTACAATTAACAGCACAAACTTATATTTATTGTCTGATATTTGCAACACTACAAACAGGGCAAGGAGGCCAAGTTCAGTGACTTGAATTAGCTGAGGTGATGCATAATAGACAGCTAGCAGCTAGCTACCTCAAAGAAGCCTCTGTACAGTTGTCATGAACAGGGAAATTAGCTTTAGAGACCAAACTGTAACTGTGCGACCAAGCTGTAAACATGTTTATTTCTGCTTTAAAGTGGGCCATTTTAATATTGGGGTGTATGCTTTTGGAGTCAGGCTCATTTGAGGAACTGCAGTTTTTGGCATTTCTGCATTGCTGCTTGGCATAAACCTTAGAATTAAAAGAATGAATAGCTGATTATTCTCTACACGGTTTGATTACTCACTGTCGAATGATTCCTCTATATAATAAGCTCCAATGCTGTAGCATAAATCCATCCGTGTCTAAGTATATACTTTCATCTGAAACCTAGAAATCACTACCTGGCTGTCATACCCAACCTAATGAACTTTCCAGTCAACCTTCTCCATCCCCCCTTTCATCTCACATCCCCTTAACCACAGCACACCTCATCTGTATTCCCAACCAGAGTCTTTGTCTCACCTTTCCTCCCCTTCCAGCCTCTCCTCCAGCTCCTGGATGCGCTCCTCCAGCTGGGCTACCAGAACCTCTTTATTGGACTTCTGGGAGCCCTCTAAATGAGACACTCTGCTCTTCAGGTCTTTGTTCTGCAGAGGTCACAAACAGAGAAGTAGTGAGATGATTTACTGGGAAAATGTGATCGTATCAAACTCATGTCAGTGTCTCAAAAATACGAATTGGAAATTGATGTGGGAATGGATACAATCAAATGAAAATGATGAAAAGACATGAATGAAATGAGTTGGTTGATGCTTTGTTGTGAGTTTGTAGTGTCACACTGTGTGTATTTGTTTTCCTCCAGACAGGAGAGTGTGTACCTGTCTCTCCAGAGCAATCTTGTCACACTCCAGGTCCTGTCTGCTAGCCCTCTCCTGCAGGAGTTCATTCCTCATCTGCTCCACCTGTCAAGCCGAGTCCAGACACTGTCATCGCTACAGTCCCACACAGTCTGATGACAATTTTTTTTTATCAGATGCTGAGTCTCACCCAGCAACAGAAACCACTGTAGCGCTCAGTGAGTCAAAATGCTAAACAATAGAACAGTTAATGCTCAAAGGGCCTCAGTTAATTTGTGAGCTGGATTTTCTTGTTTGGCTACATTCCACTTTTTCTTGAGACCTTTGTGTAAACTCTCAGTAACACTGGGTTGTATTAAAAAAAAAGAAAGAAAAAAGAATGACAGTAGTTTCTGTAGAGAAAATATAGCTGTGTGCTTTCAGAATGTATAGCAAATATTAGCTTTTAAATCTGGCAACACTTTTGTGTGAGGTCTTTCAGTGCTGTACAAGATAAATACAGAATTACAACAAGCAGCCGGTTTAACTTAGCATTAAGGCAGGAAACAGGGGGAAGCAGCTAGCCTGGCTCTGTCCACAGATAACTAAATCCTCCTACCAGCACCTCTAAAGTTCACTGATTAACATTTTGTTTGTGTAATGACAAGGTGTGGTTTTACATGGGATTGTGTGAATGTTATAAGCTTTAAAAGTGCTGGTTGGCAGATTTTGTCACCGGTCTAGCTGTTTCCTCATGTGCCCAACCTTTATACTAAGCTAAGATAACCGCTTGCTAGCCTTATAAGTGAATGGACAGATATGAGAACGGTCCAGATCATCTCATCCCACTCTCGGCAAGAATTCCAGTAAGCCTGTATCCCAAAATGCTGAACTGTTCCTTTAAGAGTAATCTGGTGTCATCTTATATCCACTCATTGAACATGAAATCAACTCACAGAGACCTAACTGCATGAACAATGACTGCTCAGAGATAGTTCAAAAGAAGGGAGGATGAAAACTAATCGATACAGCGGTGATGGTTCTTTCTCTTTGAGGGGAGCTTAGAATTGGTGATATTTTATGCCAATTAGTGGGTGACAGTGGGCTGCTCTGATGAACGATGGCCCCTATAACTGGTGCACCCAGCACAGTGCTTGAGGGAGCTGAATCAGCGGACTGGAACATACAGCGAAACTAATCTGCTTTGTGAAAGACGGCAGGAGAGGAGAGGGGAGATTACTCTCATTTAGACAGGAGAGGAGCACCTGGTGCCAAGAGAGACGCAGGTGTTCTTCCTGCTGCCTCTGCTGCAACCCCACCACCCCTCCACCCCATAGCCATACACCACCCCTCTCCTCCCCAAAGATATTAGAGCACACACACCAGCACATACCCACATGCATTTGTGCGTGCACTCACAAACACACACACCACAAGCACTCAACCTGCTCTGACAGCACAAAGCTCGAGCGTTGCCTTGACAGCCGACCTCGGCCTCACGCTGAACCGAGGCCACTTTGTCACCATGCCACTCTCATCTCATTGCCAGGAATTAAAAAAAAAAAAAAATTTAAATACTCTACTCAAGCACACCAAGCCTCTCTTGATGTCGCTGTGCACATTAATGTCAAATTTTGGCCTTTCTTTGGAGCTCAAAGTTTTGAGTTGCAAAGGTGCCGTGAAACTCTGACCACTGCAGTGTGAGTTTAAGACATGAGCATAAAATCAGTGGGGTTGCAATAAATTTGTAATGTGTTATTTCAAAAAACTCCAGCACCAACATCCTCCCTCTGATTAGTAAGCACTCTGCCAACGCACAAACAACAATCCTAAAAGCACATGTACTTTATCTAAATCTTGCTTCACAGTGCCTCCGTCAGCAGCTTTATCAGCCAGGAAGGAAAACTGGAGGACTTGCATGGATACGAAAATTGACTTCGAGCACAAGAACTGGATTTGTTCTCGAGATGAAATTACTGAAGGTAATTTTCAAGTGAACTCCGCAACCTGAAAACTTGAGACATTTGGCAGCATGCATATTTTGGCTCGGGCAGCGCATTAGGAAGGGTCTTTTGTGGCTGATGCATAAAAATTGGATAGACACTCTCAGACCACGCTGGCAGGCGGCCAGCCTGAATGATTATGCAAGATCATCTTACAAAGCAATAACCCGTTCACTTTATCCAGACCTGAAATGACCCGGGAATTTGCCTCGTGTGGATATTATATGTAAAGACACACACGCACGCACACACGCACGAGAGAGAGTATTAATGTACCACATGAACCTGCATGTGTATCATGCGAGCCGACTCTTTCAGGCCTTGAATTGTTTTGTGGAGATCATGTGTTGGTTTCATTCAGAGATTAGTGATTGCGGTCATGATGTTAGAGGTGGAAGACAAAGCAACAGGAGGTCTGGGTATCATTTACAGGTTGAGATGGGAACAGAGACACATCTGTGTGAACTTAAGTGAACATGGAGAGCAGATCACTGACACAGGTGAGCATTGATAATGACAATGTGTTGAGTGAGTGTGTGTTGGACCTGCTCTCTTCCACGGTCTATCCTGTCCATCAGCTGGTCTCCACTCTGACGCTCCTCATCCAGGTTCAACTCCAGCTGAGCAATCCTGTCCTACAAAACCCAAGCAGTTACATCTGTACAGTCAGTGAGTGATGCTAACTGAATCTGTTTTCTATAAATATTTAGCTTAACCATCTGAGGTTTACTGTGGTATTCAAATATCCTAAATGATTGTCATAAGGCCTGTCCACTAATAACAAGCGACTTTATTTGACATCGTGTACCTCCATGAGTTTGATTTGTCGAGCTTTGTCTTCTTTAGTGTTGGTCTTCGTCTCAGCCTCCACCTCCAGATCATAAACTTTTTTCTCCAGCGCCTTCTCCCTGAGCACAGCCTCGTCTCGTTCCCTCTGACACCGCCGCAGGTCCTCCTCCTGGTGCGACAACTACAACGAAATGCATCAACAGACTTTAACACCAGAAGAATTACTGAAACATCTCTGCTTATTGCTTATTGCACATTTCATTGTCCTGTATACTGTACATACCTCGACCACAGAAGATATTTTATGACACATTTGTGATCCCAAAAGTTCAGTGTCTCATTGAAGGAAGTTATAGATACTTCTGCATTAAGTGTGGACTAAAGCTGGCCCACCTGGCGAAAATCCATCTCCTTCTTCAATACGACATTTTATTTCTTATCAAGTATTACCGCTGTAGCGATGCAGCGAACCAACAATTTAGTTGCTGTTTAGGGAAATTATGATATTGTTCCCCCTAGTGACTGATGAATCCGGTGCAGCTAGTGTTTCCCCCTGTGTTCATTCAGCAGTTGGTGCCCCCCACAGCTGGAAAATTGCCCCCACTGCTTAATGCTCAGACAATGAAAATTAATCATCGGCCTTTATTTCTCACCCAGAACATATCTGACCATTAGTGCAGAACTGTTCCATATTTCATCATGTAAATACTTAAGACCTAATTTAAGCCATGGAGCTGAAGCTGAGCATGCAAAGACATAGCAATAGGTGTAATAGGATAATCATGAATGCTATCCAAGGCCCTGAATAACTATAAACCGGTTTGGATATGAATAGATTTCTGTATTTAAAAAAGGATATAGCAGATCTAGAGAGTGAAACCCCTAACTGCTGCTTTTTTGCTGCCTTCTTGGCCAGGTGTCTCTTGAAAAAAAAAGAAAAAGAATATTAAAGACGAGGCCTACACTTGTAATTTCAGTGATAGTTCACATGGACGGAGATGGACGGGGCATTTGAGAGCAGCCGGAAAAGGCCCAGTCCAGAGCAATCAGTTTCTCAGGAGAGGTCCAGAAGGAGGATGTGAATCCTGCCAGCACAGCTTTCACAACAATGATATCACAACACTTACATCCTCCTCTTCCTGCGCACCAGCTGGATAAAGATACATCACCGTGGATGAAGGCAAGAAAGACAAGGATGCTGACCTTGTCCTTAAATATACACTTCACTCACAAGCACATGTTCAGCTGACAGCCCATATCAGGAGCATCCAGATCAGTAAAAGTGGCAGCATGTTATGTCAAATAAATGCTGAAAGTAATGACTACAGGTTTGAGTAGAATGTTCCTCCCACAGAAGGAAATGTCAACTCTTTCTTTGTTCTTTGCGAGGAAGCCTCTTGAGCTTAAAATCTGCATAGTCTGCCAAAACCTCTATTATAAGGTACCCAGTGGAGTTTTCATCATAAACAGACATGGTACGGGCACTTTGTGTGTATTCTTAAGGCATAACAAACATTCTGAATGCTTTTTTTTTTTACCTTAATCTTCTGTTGTTTCAGCTTGTTTACAGTCACATTCTTGTCTTACTCAATTGGCATTGCTTCCTTTTTGGGCACATTACCTCTAATACCTTCCTGTGAAGTCAGCCAAAAATGAGTATCACATCACCCCTGTTCTCATGGTGCGCATGTTGGTACAACACAAAACTAAACATTGTATCACAGCACCACTGGTTGTCAAAAACTCCCTATGGTTTGCATTAGACAAACAGAAAGGTCGGGTTTACATTCGGTGTGCAGCTCTGGAAAACAGCAAAATATGCTCTTGCTACGAATCAGTGGAGGGACTGTGTCATAACATCTGTTCATCACACCTACACAAGGGTCAAAACAGGCCTTCAAAGAAAATCATCCTTTTACATTTGCTGCTTCTGGGTCTGAATAAGCATAAAAACCAACACTAGTGTGGCAATGAATTATATCTTATCCACAGGCCCTATAATTCACAGCCTCAGGAAACTGCAGATGGATGCTAAATTAAAAGGAGCGCTGATTTTTAAGTGCCGTTACCTGTATTACACCTCATTTTGCTACGGCTCCCTTTCCTCTCTAAACTACATTAGATCTGGATGTCCTGATGCAATTAAATGTCCCTTTGAAAACCAGTGAAGAAGGTAATTTTAATTTTAATAATCTTTTATCTTGTCTGTCTGAAATAAAGTGCTGGATGTCCCACAAACCTTCTCCAACTAAATGAAAATAAATCTGAAATAATTTTTTTGTCCCCGTAAATCCATCCCCATTTTAAAACAACATCTTGGTCCTCTGTCCTCCAACATCAAACCTGCAGCCAGAAACCTGGGGGTTATCTTTGACAGTGACCTTAATTTTGAAAAACAAATCTCCAGTGTTGTTCAGTCTTGCTTTTATCAGTTGAGGACGATCTCAAAGATTAAGACTTTTCTTTCTCGCTCTGACCTGGAGAAGGTCATCCATGCTTTTATTTCATCTCGTTTAGACTATTGCAATTCTTTGTACTCCGGGTTAAGCCACAAAGCACTTTCACGCCTTCAGCTTGTGCAAAATGCAGCTGCTCGGCATTTAACTAACACGAGGAGAAAAGATCACATCAGCCCTCTTTTAGCCTTTCTTCACTGGTTACCAGTTAGTTTTAGAATTGAAGATTTTGCTGATTACTTTTAAAGCACTTCACGGCTTAGCCCCCAGCTACATCGCTGAATTGCTCCTCCCCTATGAGCCTGGACGCAGCCTCAGATCCTCGGACAGAGCTCTGCTGGCTGTTCCTGAGTCCCACCTCAAGTCCAAGGGTGACCGAGCTTTTGCGGTCAGGGCCCCTCAGCTCTGGAGCTCCCTACCCGAGGATCTGAGGCTTGCAGAATCAGTAACATCTTTTAAATCACTTCTTAAAACACATCCTTTTACGAGAGCCTTTTATTGATTTTAAAACTTGATCTTATTGTCAGCATGTTTTATTGGTTTTTGTTGTTTGTTTGAATTATTCTTACTATTGGGGTCGTTTATTTCATTTTATGCATTTTTTGTTTTAATTTGTTTGATTTTATTAAATCCTTTTGTTTTATCATGTAAAGCACTTTGTAACTTTGTTTTGAAAAGTGCTATACAAATAAAGTTTATTATTATTTATTATTTCTACTTTCACTGAACTACAAAACTGTTCCTGTGTGGTCGCCATAAATACAATCTCAGCTGCCCCACCTCATCAAATAAATGTTTGATAGATGAGTAAAACAACATAAGCCGCCCTCTTTCTAACATGAATTATTTACATTCATCTATTTCTGCTTTCAACAAAACACATTCTTCACATACCACACTGCTGACAAAGATAAAATACTTGAATGCAAACAATGCAGAGTGGTCACAAGTTACACCATTATGGTGCTACGGCCACACATCAAAGCATTGTAAAGGAATTCCCCACATTTCTATTTTATTTCTCACTCTGAGAGTAAACATTCATTTTAATAAAGGGCAGAGATTTTCTGCAGCTTGACTCGGCTCAACCACTTCGCTTTAATATTATGTTTTGGTTTGAGAGGACAGCAGGGAGCAGAAATACCAAAGTGATGACATCTTTCTGGAAGGAGAGGATGATGTTGAAGGGAGGGGGTTAAACTGGTTGAGTCAGAACAATGGCTCATCATCTGCTGTTCTGCATGGGAGGCCTCGGCTGACTAATGATGGTCTTGATTTCACCACTCTCACCATGAGAGCAGCGTCACCATTCAGATGTGTTCCCTTTACGTTAGATAAGGCTGACATAGCCCACCGTACCTCTTCTTGTAGGGTTTTGGTAGCCAGTAGGTACTTCTCCAGCTCCTGTCCTCGCTCCTTCAGAAGCCTCTGCAGCTCTGTCAGCTCTCGACGGTTCTTCTCTTTATAAATGTCAATCTGCTCCTGCAGCTCCCGGGTGGACGACTGGGATGCGTCCACAATATCATTCATCTGCAGGCACATGGAGTACAGACCACAGACAGAAAGAAGTGTGAGGGGAAAAAGGCCTTTAAAAGAATCTGTTTATTCCCTTAATTTAAAAAAAAAAACAAAAGTGAAATACTTCAATGGACTTCACAGAAAATAAAATGTTCTTCAGGTGTACTTGCTTTTACAATTCCCACCAGTTGTCATTTTAAACCAACATGCCTGACTAAATTAAGCTTTTAATATACCCTTTCTCCTGGCTCAAGAGTGCCTGAAGAACATTTTCTTTTCTTCAAAAGCAAAATAACATTCTCTGGACTTACTGCATGCAAAACTGAATGAGCATTTGGCCTCCGCATTGTTTAAATAACTTATTATTATATAAATACGACTCAACTCTTTGCCAAAAAAAGGATTTGATGAGGATTTGGTGGGATGAATGTTATTGTACTACACCCTCGAGTGCACTCACTTCCCTCTGGAGTTTCTCTACTGTGCGGTCCAGCAACCTCCTCTCATCCTCTATGTTGTTCTTCATGTTCTTGAACTGCTCCTTCTGAGTCCTCTCCTCTTGTAACCTCTCCTCCAACTCTTTGTGTTCACTGCTCAGTTTGGTCAAGTTCCTCTAAAGAATGGCACAATGTTAAAGATGTCAAACTGTGATACTCGCGATAGGGATCCACATTTCTCCACATGCAGCGCATTGCAGTGTTGCTAATCTCACCTGCACATCCTCCAACCGAATGGTTAACGCTCGATTGGCACGTGACATCTCCTCTTCTTGCTCCTTAATTTCAGCCAGAGATTCTTCCAATTGCTTTTTCTCTCTCTGTCAAGTGGACAAACAAGACTTAATCATACAGTATAATATGGTACAGCAATATAATAAAACTCATCAGCTGCAGTTCTGTGACTTTATGCATCTTGAATCCTCACCTCCAGTCGTCCAACTCTGTCCCCCAGCCTGCTCTCCTGTAGCTTGGCCTCATCGATGATGCGGTTGAGTTTAGCCACTTCATTTTCCAGCTCTTGTGCCCGCCTGCGCAGACGCTCAGCCTCCAGGGTCAGCCTTCCTGCTTGGCCCTCCACAGCACCCTTGGCTGCTTCCACTTCAGCCTTCTCACGGACCACCGCTGCGCTGCTCTGCAGATCAGAACAGGACATGAGGTTTCAGTATAAAAGAGGCAGGAGTCTGTGACACTCAACAGAAAGTGGAACAAAGATGCATGATGGAACATTTGGTACTCAAATGCCTCAGGCAACAAAAAGCCATTTGAAGTGCTTAGTTTCTCACTGAAGTTTTGTTGCTGTGGAGACAGAAGAACAATGTCCTCCAGTAATTCTCTCACCCTTCATAATAATCCACAAATCAAGGCAATTAAACCTGAGCTTTACTGACTGAGGGCTGCACAAAATCAGCAGGTGAGCAAGACAGCCCTGCTAGTCTCCTGTGTCACTAGATTCAATTTTTTCTGCCTGATATACTGCTGTGAGATGGCTTTTAAAACGACGACGACTATTAGAGCCCAAATTTATGAATGAAGAGTGTGTTTTGGCTCTGACATTTCAGGATGGAGTGCTGCGGGAGACAGACGGAAATGCATGTCTGTGTGAGAGAAGGAGACAGAGACAAAGAAAACACGACTGGCACGACTGATTGCAGGTTTCAGCTGCAATGGCACCCTTTCAGCGAATGACAGCGTCAGTTGACAAATGACTTGCAAAGGTTTGTTTGGAAGCAAAATTTTTACATGGAATGTCAGGAAACTGGTTTGGCAATTTGCTGTTTATCTCAGTACACCGAGGTATGCCCGCACTGGTACACCTGTGAACACAGAACAAGAGGTCTGCAAAATCTATAGTGACTGTCTCACTATACAACAGAGCTGACACAGATTCAATTAACCACTCAAAGTGAGAAAATGTTCCAAAGGGTTAATAAAGCACAATGTTGACATCCAAGTACATCACAGCAAGTGTGTGTGCACGAAGTATGAAAGTGAAACCACAGTCTCACACACAAACACACACACTGACTTGAGTTGTACTCCAGCTGACACACTGATGAAAGGTGGCACAGGAAAATGCATCAATGCAAACAGTAAAACTAAAGACTGTTTACCTTCTTGAAGCCGCTGCAAAAATCTCTACAGCAAACAGCTTCCTGCTAAATTACATCACAATAAGCAGGAAGAGGAAAATCATAAAATATGGGTTCCTTTGACAATAATATATGAGGAAAACCCTACAAGTGTCCATTTTAAAAAGCATGACAAATAAACAAATTATCATAGTGGATTTTAACCGTTAGATTATTGATTGTCATTAGAACTGCAGCAAGCAAAAGTTGATAGTTTTGTGAGTTATAGCCCTTGTAGGTTTTGAAGGTGGTGACTTATCTACAAATGAAAAATTTAGTTTCGGCTGATAAGTCTACTATTAATCACCCCTTAATAACCTTTGTGACTAAGGTGAAAGGCACTCGTTGGTCAGCTCGTCTTGTGAATATGGGCACCTCCTGTACTAGAAAGGTGATGGGTGTCTCCCTGTTTAGGTGGTGACAGGCCAGTCAGACCTGTTTCCCCTGTCGCCACAGAGCCGCCCTCATCTCTGCCTCACTGGGTCATTTAGGTTGGTCACAGGAGCGAGAAACACATGCTGCCAAAAACAGAGATAACACTGTCTCACCTCTCAAGATTAGCCTAACACATGAGAATTCATGTTAGACATGGAATTCTAGACAAATAAAACAAGACTTTACAGTATCGAAATCATGATTACAAACATGATACAGATGTTATATAAAAAATGGTGAACTACTATAAAGATTAGTAATACCTCTCGGTACAATGCAGCACTATTCCTCAGCATCACAATCTAAAGTCTCCAAAACTGAGCTGAATCAACACCTCTCTAAACCAACAACAATAACTGATCATTATAAGTTCCATGAAGGTACATACACTTGAAGTTTGATTTCTGGACTGATGGTCTCTTAAGTTATGTTGTGTTCCAGCAGCTTCCTCACATTTCAATAAAAACTCAAATGTCGCTGATGGTATAGAAATGCTGCTTCAACCTCAAACGATCCAAATCTACATCAATTTATTATGAACAAATAACCTCAGCAATTAAGTTGTATTCTAGGAGGTTTACATTAATATTTCTACCCATGTTAAACATTCTGTAATCCATGTGGTTGTATTAGTTATACTGTGACTGTGTTGAAGGTGGAAGCTCAGGAATGGAGAAAAAAGGGGCTGGGTGGGATGTGGGCTAAACACAGCATTCACTACATTAATAAAAGCATTGACAGAATGTGTCAGGCTTGTGTCAGTGCTCCATTTTGACAACATATACAACAAGTTCAGCCCTCACACTTCTCCGCCTGTCCCATTTCCCACACTGGGTCATACAAGTTAAAAACATGGAGAAAGCCACACAGCCAAACAGAGGTAGACCTAAGTACTGTCTGCAAGAGGAAGAGGGAGAGAAAGGGGGACAAAGTTTTAAAATCGCTTGTGGAAAGATCAACTTTCCTTAAATTTTAAGACAAATACATACATTTCACCTCTGTGAGAACCATTAATATTACCTAATAGCTTCACTAACATGATTCTTTTCTTATTCACTGCAACAAAAAGTTAATCATTCATTAAAAGTGTTAAAGCGTACCTAACAATCTCTCAGGGATTAGTACTAACAAAACAATCACATTATGAGCTATTAGACAATGATTTGTTTAATTTGTCTATTTAATAAAATACTCTTCAAATACAAATATAACAAAGAGACTAACAAACAAGCTGACTTCACTGTAACCCTGTACTACAATATCATAGAACAATATGTGGTAATATTATACCACTAGTCCCTTTTTTCCCCCCTCTCTACCCGAACTCAAAGATTGACTTGGGTCCTCGTGTGTACTCAAACTGTTTGTCTAAAGTTGCACATTAACTAACTTTGAGCAGTCTTTGAAGCGCGGCAGGAATGCTGGGATTGAAATATGCATCCCAGGTCGTGTGCTATGGTTAAATCTTGGTTCTGTCAGTTATCTACCATAACATAAAAGCTAACGGTCTGAAAATAAATACAGCTGCAAGAAACCTGCAACAGAAATCCACAAGCAAGCAGACTGTTGATCTGAGTGTTGACCTGACCTTGTTCATTCCATATTTCTGAGAACAGTAACTTCTATAGTTACTTGCTATCAGTAAAGAGATTTTGTCTTTAGAAATCCACACGTCAATAAAGTTGCTATGTGGCATTTTTAAATATTATCCAGAATTACTGTAAACAGACAGGTAGTTTCCACAAAGCCAGCTGCTATGTTGTTATTTCTCTCCCCTCCCCATTTCAGATGTTGATCTGCATGTGTTTGGTTTTCTTTTTTGAAGACAAATATGTTTGAGGTATTTTTCCCTTCCCCGTCTGCCATCGGCCAAACTCTGAAAACAACCGAATCGCCCACAACATAACATGCAGTCCAAACGCTGCCAAAGCCCCAGGTGATGATTTCTTTATCCTCATTACACTAATATGTTTCAAATGGACGTGATTTATTGATGTTGAAAAGCAATATAAACTTCATTCAATGCACTTTACAATATACTCACTATTTAAATTGGATTTGGTTCATTTAAGTATTTAGGAAGCAACCATCACACGGCCACTTGTCATTTATATCACAAAATAAATACAACAGTTAGCACTTCAAGTCAGAGGATGTGTACAAACGCATTATGCTCTTTGTTAAATTACTGATAAGCTGTTTCTAATTTCACTAAGTTGCAGGGAAACCTCCAAACCAGGATGCTTTGAAACACGACTTCCTTCTACAGCAGCTGTAAAAACATGTTTACTATCATTTCACTGACAAAAACTGGCTCACAGCAACACGAATAAAGCTTCTCCAAAAAGTTCCATAAGGAACATTTTCCATCACATTTCCTCCTCTCTCTTTTTTTCCAACTACTGGTGAGTTCTTTCTCTCTTTCCTGTTCTTCCTGTTGTCAATCTTCACTTACATGTTTAAAGCCTCTTAGTCGCTTCCTCTTTCCTGTGTTGTCAAATCTCAATTCACAAATTTCATATATCACTGACATCGGTTCATTAAACTTTCCTTCTGCGTACTGCAAAACAGTCTGTGTGATTCTCTCTTTTAAGCAAATTGTTGAAAAACCATAACCTCTGCTACACCATTGCCTGCAGATTGGACTGATTCAGCACAGGAAGCTTCAATATCCATTTGCTGTCTCTGCATTACCATAAGCATCTATAGACTCTAATAACAATCCTAACTGGGATAATCACCAAAACAACAAAAGGTCTAAACAAAGAGAGTAGATCTTTGCACAGATACTAAAATATGTGTGGTAGGTAGGCTAAATGAGCTTTTTAACTCCTGTTAAGTTTGTCTGAAGACAAACCAGTTGCACAGTCATTTTTGTAGACATTTATTTTATCTTTAATGGCCCGTGAGCTTCACATTGTTTGGGTGTCAATAGATTAAACTAAGCCACTGATCCTGTTTTTCCGAATTGTGAGTTTGAGCTTTTTGACAGCTGAAGTGATGTCGCCTCGTTGAAAAAGTGCCTTTGTTGCATTTGATGGAAACGAGGGACATATCCAAGCATAAAATAAAACTTAATAAAAAAACAAAATAAAACAAAACATTCAGTTTAATTTTAAATTAAATTAAATTAATGAATAATTTAAAAAGCCTCTTCAGCAGCGGAGAAGCCTGGATTTGCTTTGCCAGCACGAAGTATGTGTTACACATACAACAGCATTCCTCATAAAAGAAGGCACCCAGAACTGAGGTTAACTAGAACAGAAGACCTGTCAGGGAATGAAAGGAAGGACTGAAGTAGAAATTAAAACGCGACAGCTGAGAAGCGTTGGCATCTCTTTGGTCGAAGGAGGACGGTAATCAAATCTTGTCTTGTCCTTGGAGAAGTGGAGACAAAATCCTGCTTTTAAAAGAGTCTCTGTGCAAAGCCGAACTGCAAGCTTGCAGGGATTTACAGTTAGATTGCGACAATGCAAGTTCTCTAAGAGACAATGGTGTTTCTGATTTTAAAAAAAACAAAAAACAAAACACTGTACAAGACGTACGACCTCAAACATAATTACATCAATTAGAGCGTGTTTAATTTAGAGTGTTAGTGTGACTCAGACTTTGACTACCAGGTTTCACAATGCCAAAACTCAAATCAAAGGTGCAGTTAAGTCTCAACAGAAAGACAAAGAGGGGAGAAAGCGCCTGTTCCAGTTTTCCAGGCCAAAGGCCAAATAAGAATATACCTGAGAGCAAGAGAAGGAAATCACAAAATCCACATCCAAGTGTCTTCAGACTTGAACACAACAGTTCAAGTCTGAAGACTGACCACTGAAACGTAGAGACCTCAACCAACACTTTATTCATTTACAATGAAGTCCAAACTCATGAACCACTCGGCTGTCATAGTTACAACATCAAAATGTAATTTCAAATCCTAACAGACTGTCATATTCTGATTCATTGTTTCATGGTCATAGCAGTTAAAAGAAGGCAGAACATTAAAAACAATGAAAAAGGAACAATTGCCAACAGCTTGAAACACAATGACTGCTTTTAAAAGCACTGAGATGAATGCAAACTTTCAGGTGGTAACCACCAGTCTAAAATGTTCTTGGTCATCTCAAGAGGAAATATTTACCTTGACTCCTGCAAGTTGTTTTGGCAGATGAGGCTCCCAACACAACTCACAGGCAGCGAGGTGAAGGAACAACAAACAAAAGATCCAGACCACTGCCTGGTTTCACACAAACATGACCATCATATGGCTGCACAGCAACATTTTCTGAATGGAATTTTTTCTGACTGATCTGTATTTAGCTCCTGTTTTTTTTTTGGACTGTTTAATGCCATCAATCTATGAAGTTATCATCAAAGCTATTTGAAGGCCTCATATTTCAGCAAGTTTAAATGGCTAATTCCTTGCCGTCTCTGTCAAGATCCAGAAACTCTCTTCAATTCCTTCCTCACTTGCTGCCTCGCGTCCCCTTCCTCCATCAGCTCCTAAAGCTATGCTGGGAAATATAGTGCTATCATCAAACACACAGACTCATGCGGGAGTCTTTACTTTAAAAAAAAAAAAAAGCCTGAGGGGGAACTCTTCACTCGGCTACGTAAGTTTGACGATCAGACAGTGAGACTTCAGTCCACACCCTGGCAGAGATTACTCGAGAGGCAGGCAGAGATACGGGCGAGAATGACACAGGACAGAAAATGAACTGCTTTTAGTTGAGCAGGAGATCACTGCGGTGTCTCACATGGAAACTGTGGAGTTGGGAAATGAAAAAATACAGCATTTGGGATTGAGGTTACAGATGAGATAACACTGTGGCCGTGTGTACACATTGTGGCTCGGGGCTGTAGGTGAAATCTAACAAGAGCTGGAAGTGGTGTGATAAGCACACGGGTCTGTCTTTACAGTTAGAAAAGGGAGAGTAGGGCTGAGACTTATTAAAGCCTCTAACACTGAGAATCTGGAGCATTGTGGAGATTGAGATGCAACCGCAGCACCCTAAAGAGGTAGAAATGAAAAGATCTCCCGCAGGTTGGAGCGGGTGCACTGTAACAGAGCTGGAGCCGAGTGAAAAAGGAGGTCTGCAGGGAGCACATTCTCCACTTTGACCCCAGCATTCCTGGAAACAAACCTCTCTCTTTACTGACCGCACCTCATCTCTCCACAGTTTTCGCATACCAACACAGGCCGACACGAAAAGATCAAATCCACTTCCAAATGCACAGACGTCTTGTGCTACGAAACATTAAGAAGTCAGATAATACTTAAAATAAGCAAATTCATATCTTCTCAAGAAAGTGTGGCCAAGATTTTTTTTTTGGACATTGATGAAATTCCACAAATTTCAACTCACTGAAAACACAATGCAGCTTTCAATTTAAGACACAAAACAGGCCCCCCACTCCTTTCAGGGGGTCAACCACACACCCCCTTTTTCTTCAGCATACTGACCCACTTATTCAGCATGTCCCAACCCCCGCTGCTATTATTGTGTGAAACAAACTCATCATTCATTATCAACTGAGGTCCGCAATTACCCCCGCTCTTTCAGGGCACAGAAAGGAGAGGGGATACGACGCAACTCAGGAACGGCAGTTCATTAGATTAGTGATGGCTTGCCACTGCAATTAACTAGTATACAGAGCAATTTAGTGCTCCAGTTTCCAGCATTCTTCTGTGCATGGGCCACTCTGCTCACCGCAAAATATATGGGGGGGGGGACTTTGGTTGGAGTTGGGGCAGCTAGAAAAATAAAAAGATGCATAGTTCTTGTTTCTTTGTCTGACAGCCTCATACAAAGTAGAAGTGTACATGATGAGACAATAAGCAGTTTTCCCTTTAAATGTGAAACTTTCTTATAACCTGTAGCTCAGAGTACTGCCCACATGTTGTGATCCTTTTGGACTTCAAAAGGCTTCGGGTTTCATGGTGATGTTTAGATTACTATTGGCGAAGGTTTGTTTTGGTGATTGTGCATTTTTAATTGCACAAAAATCCACTGTGTCTAGAATAACACAGTATTTATTATTGACATGCGTTCAAAACACTTATTTTGTAGCTTTGACTCCAAAATTATTAAGCTTATGTGTCTTTTATATGCTGATGTATAAAATTTTATCATCTGTTTGCATATTGCCCCGACATAAACAGCACATACAAATAGGTAAAGCATAAATGGTGCCACGGTATAGAAGACGTTGATAGGCACAATCGTCTTATCTACAAAGTCTGACCAGCATTATTCAAGGATACAAATTAAAGGGTCCGAGAAGTGAGATCTCTTTCATGCCTTAAAAGAGAAACAAACAATGACTTCATCTTGCCAAGTGTTTAAATAGTACTGAGGGTAAACCCCTGATGACACACTCCCTGGGGGGAGCAGTACCTCTGTTCGACAAAAGGAAATGTTCTTATAGATCTATGTAGCAGAGCGCTGCTGTGGACCCCCACCAGGTCTGCAGGAAGTCGAGAACAAGGACAACTTCCACTCTTTGAGATAAACAGGACACACGTGAGTCACACAGCGACCTACTGAAAACAATGTGTCTTCAGTACTTTCAGTGTCCGGTCTTCTGCCATACATGTCTCACCTTAACTCACCTTCCTCCACTTTTGAAACAACGGTTAACCAACCCGTCTCGCTCTAAAGACAATGCTTAATTTATGCCTAATTTATTATTTCTTCTAAAAGAACAAACATTGTATTCTCTTGCTTGTTTGTTTTGAGTTAATGTTTGGGTTTCTTGGAAAGGTTTCCAGCAAACTAAAGAGCATTGTGTTATTTCAATGTGACAAAAAATGTCAATATTGTACTGTAGTATGAGATGTAACAAATCACTGGGCCCCTTCCAGACAGGCTAGATTATACACTGGTCGCATTTAAGTTTAAACAGTGTGAAAATTCAAATTTAACTCACTCCAAAGATACATTTTCCTATATATTTTTATGCACAAGCTTTGATTATTCAATAGCCATTTAAATAATGGCTGGTTCATCACTGGTACTATTCACCTAATGTTGCAGAATAACACTGATTTCATAACAGATGGTGAAGTTTAGTTGATGTTTTTGCAAATGCAGTAAAAACTGAACTGTCTTTCAGCTACAATAGTGACCTTGCCAGTAAGGCAACTCCTGTCATTTTAATATACAAATAAATGTCTAAATTTTATCATCAAACATTGTTCTTCCTGTAAAATGTTCCTCCCTAGAGGAACAAGCCGAGATAAGAAAACACCTCCACACTTGACTGGCAAGAAAGCCATCCCATGAAAACTGATGACGGGCTACATTTAAGCGTTACATAGTGTTTCGTTTTCATTTCATCAGTTTGCTCTGTTGACGCAGTTCAAGTATGTGAACTGAAAGATGAGCTTAATTTCCACTTGCGTCATTTGGCAAAATGTACAACAAATTCTCACTGCTGTATGTATCATGTCATGTGCTGATCCGAGTGTTTAAACTACTTTGTTTATGCAGTGCAATTACATCACCATTAAAACTAGGATGTTTAAGCTGTTTAACATCAGCATTTTTTTGGCAAGCCGTTATAAACTTGATGCAAGTATAATTGGAATTTAAAGGGTTAACAAAAGTGTGGGAGGGGATCTGCAAATATTGAAAAGTCAACTGCGAGCTTGTACATGTACATAAGGCTGCAGTGTCATTCAATCATTCAATAAAGGAGACTGAAGATCAGAATGCTAAGTCTAGGTCTGTGGAATTATAAATAATAAATAATAAATTTTGCCTTCTAAAGTAAATCATACATTGACATATTGATTATAACATTTTTCAAATGAAATGCAGATGCTTTGCCTGCTTTTCCTGTTCTTCCTGCAAATCTTTTCCACAGATACCCAGTGATACTGACTTCAGTTGCCAAGCTTATTCTGGATAATGTAGATGTTGCCTGTTTTTAAACCATAGTCTTAGTACTTTGATAATCAATGCCACAGATGTGAAACTAGTGATAAAGGTGTAAATTAAGTCACTTCAAAGCAGCACCCCAACCTCTAATGACGAACATATGGCACAACTTGCAATGCAAAACACACACAGACACAGTTAGCGCTCCCCTGATGTGGTGCTTATCTCCACACTCCTCTGTGACAGGGTGTGTTTCTGGAATGGGGGAGGGCGAGAGTAAAGGAAATGGGAAGGAGAGAACAGGGGGGAGAGAGGGAAAGAGGGGAGGCCGACTACCTGCTTGGCCTCCTCCAAAGACGTCTGCAGCCTGCTTATTTCCTTCTCGTACTGCTCCCTCATCTTGTCCACCTCCTGATCATGAGCGGCCACTTCCTCCTTCAGGGCTCCTTTCAGAGCTGTCAGCTCCCTCTCCCGCCTCCTCAGCAGCTCCTCCTGCTCCTCCTTGGCTAGGAGAACCTCCTGCATCTCTAGCTTCAGTTGCATCATGTCCTGTGGAAAATGAACAGTTAGTAACTGGCAGAATCAGACAGATCTAGTTGACCTGCTGAGTTTCATCGTGACCCTTCAATTTGCTCTTGTCTTTGGCTACACAGACGAATCTCACTGCAACCACATTTATTACAATGTTAAAAGAACAAACATTTGTATTAGATTCTCTTGCTTGTTTGTGCATTGAGTTTATGTTAGGGTTTGTCAGAAAGTTTTTCAGCAAAATAAAATGCATTCTGAATTATTTCAGTTTGACAAACGATGTTGATATTGTACTGTAGCATGAGATGTAACAAATTATTGAGCCCCTTCTAGACAGGCTAGTTTCTACAAGTTTAAACTTTTACATACAGTGTGAGACAGAACCTTGATGTTAACTCACTCCAAAGATACATTTTACCATATGGTTTTATGCACGATGTTTTAGTATTCAAGACGCAAATTAGGAAAGCTTTGTGGTCACTGTGGTTTTGTTGAAAACAGAAAGTCATTTTTTTCTTCTCTTGATCAATGAGGACGGTGCATTACCGCCATAATGACGTCTTTCTCTCCATCAGCGACTGACTTCTTGGCCGAGTCAAGCTCGTCGTGCATCTCTGACAGCTGGTCCTGCAGGTCTCTGATCTCTGTCTGGTATTGCTCCCTCTCCATTTTCACCTGGAAGAGCCTGACAAATGACACAGCATGTCAAAAGACAGTAAGCCACTCTACATGTTGTAGACATGCACATAAACCCCAGCTGCAGCTTAATTCGCACATATCGCTAGCAGCACCTGTGCTGGGTCTGAATGTGAGGCCCACAGAGCACAGAGGTTAAAAGGAAGATCTGAACGATGGCAAGCCAATAATGTCTAAACTGCCTCTATACAACAACACCGAGGGGGAGGGTGATAAGTGATGTAATGCACCTCAAACAAGTCACTCACCACACAGTCATGTAGACTGGAGAAGAACATCTAATCTTGCTGTAAGAATAGACAAAGCGAGGAGTGACCACCAGCTGACCATATAACTGCAATGCCCCTCTTTGCTTCTAGCCGGGGACCGTTCTGTCCCCTTGTTTCCTGTCTGCCTCTTCAGTAACGACTGTCCAATAAAGGCGAAAATGCCAAAAAATTACTGTTGATTAAAAAGAATAGACTAAGAGGAGCTAGGTGATGTTAGGTATTGGACAGTAAATCTAAAAACTACAGATGAACTGAAAAATAAAAGTTAAAATAAAACTTCGATGAGTGAAAGATCCTGGATTGACAACAAAGGCCCAACACAGAGAGGAAATTTTCCTATTATTTCTCTCTCAAATATTGAGAACTCTAAATGAAACCAGCAAGCTTTGGATAGATGCAACATTCTGGATATTAAAACACATTGAAATGGATGATGCAAGATTAAAAACCCGAGGAGACACACAGGGTTATACAACAAGACAGAGGAAGTGACATGGTCACCACTTCAGTAACTATCAACAGTCTGAGTAGTTCATCAACAGACATCCAACACTAGTTCCAGCGTGACAGTAAATGTCAAGTTTGCTACAATGAATTTAATGACTAACACGCCAAGCTAATCATTATATAGGATTATATGACCTGGGGGAGGTGTAAACAGCGACATGGTTCTTCATTTCACCTGCTAACAAGGAGATTCACCAGAAGGGCGTTAATTGCAGGAGGTTCATGCTACTCTGCCTCCATCTCCCACTGCGCAGGATCACCTACAAATCAGTAGGGCTCAATGGTGCAGCTGTGTTCATTGGAGTAAGATGGGGATACCAGAAAAGGGAGCTGAACTTAGGTGGTTTGCCTCAAGTTTAATAAAACTAAATAAAATATTGGCATTGACAATTAAAGCAGTCAGCACAACATTCCGAAAATGCCAAGTAAAGCTAAGCTAATTGATTAATCTATGCTGATTATTGACCTGTCATTCTCCAGCATTGTCATTCTGCACTTACTCTTCGACTGTGGTCTGGAGCTCGGCTTCTGTTTTGGCCAGTTTTTCCTTCAGACGCTTGCACTCCTCTGCACTCCGCTCCAGCTCCTGCTGCAGCTCCTTCAAACCTGCGACTGTCTTCTTGTCAGCATCGTTCTTCTGATGGTGAAACACACAATATTACTGTTAAAATTTCAATGTAAATACACACATCACGGCTTTTACAACTCATGCACCATGTAGTTGTAACTGAACTACATGGTGATCCTCCTCCATCTGTACAGAAGGATCCCAGCTACATGGAAAAGCAGCAGTTAAGACACACATGTTGTAAAAATGAACTGAAAACTGTTTAACCCCAAAGAACGTGCATTCCTGACAGTTCCACCCATTTTAAATTTTTAACTTTAAATGCAAAGCAAACAACAGTGTTAAATTCCTAGTAACGTTATTGAAACATCCGCAGAACACAGAATTACAGGTTTTAAAATAAATATATTCAATTCTTCTGTCCATGAAAATGCTACTTTGTGTGAAGCTTATTCAATTCTACATCCAACCAGTCCCAAGAAATCTCTTTAAAATTAACCAGATCAACAGCAATTCCTGAAACTTACTTTCCAAACAAACCCTTGGTTAAAGGATATTCTCAAACAACAAGTTTAGCAATAAACTGACATGTCAACATAAACAGGCTAGTGTCCAAGGCAGAGATGCAGTAAAACTGTCGTTACCTCAAGTTGTCTTTTCAGTTCGGCCATTTCTTTCTCTATTTCAGCATTTTGCTCCTGCAGAGCTTTGGCCTGTGCAGCAAAGTCCACTGACTGACAGAAGAAGGCAGACGTTAAAGAACTGGTTATTTCGTATTGATATCTGGAGGGTAATTATTCAATGATAGTGTCTGCTATGCCAAGTACATCAGAGTCTGAAATAATACACACACTTTCAAAAGGTCCCATAAAATGGCTTTGACATCGCAATTTTTCTTCTATGGTTTAAATCAAACAGGATGTTAAGGCAGAATTTTATGTTTAATTGGAAAATTCACATAGCAGAAATACTTTTTTTTTTTTTTTTTACAGGTATCACCCTCTTCAAAATCAATACATTTGAGCCAGTGGGGATTCAATTTGGGAAGCTGAAACCCAAACACACATCTCTCACTCACTTACTGACAACCAAAGCATGAAGGTAGAACAGTTTTTAGGATTTCTATATGTAAAGATGCCCTTTTGATATGCAGTTTGTACATTAAAAACAAACAACACAGAGGTTAACTGTTGTTGTGTTGCACAATTACAATGAAATAACAATGGCTCACTTTGTTGTCGCCTTGTGAGCTCGCCGTGGCCCGAGACTTCAAGGTCTGTATCTTCTCAAAGACGAGGTTGACCTTCTTCTTCGTCGTTTCATCATTGTCATTGCTTCTGCAAACACAAACACACATAAATATAAGTATATTAACACACTCTGCTTATTACAAGGTAAAAGAAAGTGTTTGGGGGATCAGGAATTAAATCCAGACTGTTCTGGGAACAGAGTAATTCATTTCCAGCTTAGAAAGGGTCAGAAAGGATCACACTGCTTTGATGTGTCACCTCACAGCACTAACAGCTTCATTACACCCGTCCAAATGTATGGCACTATAATGGGACTGCTGCAGAGTCTAGTTTCATCAATTAGTAGTAACCAGAGCTAGAAATGTTGTAGTGACCATACAGGGATTAACATATATTACAATTTCAGTTTTAAATATAAACATGCAAATTGTGAGATATTGAGGGAACTTCTATTTAAACATAATATGGATTGCTTGCTCTTGGCATTTTGATAATATTATATAAAATAGTGCAGTGCCCGCAGAACACATAGCTTTCTGAAAAGGGCTGATTGCATGTCCTCTGATATAACTGGTTGCAGTACACTTGATAGACATAGTTGTGCCAGCTAAACTGCATAGTTGTGAAGCTAGCACTAATGTTAGAGAGGACTACCTGTGAAACCTGTAAAATAAAAGCCGTTCTAGAACCGTATTGACAGGCAAGAGGCAGAAGGGGAAACGGTGAAATCAGCTGAAGCAGAACGGGGCGGGCAAAGCAGCAACGCCGCTGTGGCCGCGAGTCCACACTGACGGGACACGGCTGACGTGAAAATTCCTACCCTGATA
>JBBPCS010000130.1:18497331-18535923 GCA_037974645.1 Hollardia meadi
TGTGTGTGTGTGTGTGTGTGTGTGTGTGTGTGTGTGTGTGTGTGTGTGTGTGTGTGTGTGTGTGTGTGTGAGGTCAGCATTACTACGTAAAAACATGGCATGAGGTAGGTATTATGCTGAGTGGGATAAAGAGAAGTTGAAAAGTGTTCTGGAGAGTAAGTATTATTTTAGAAACCAAGTGTCTTTGGTGTACATGTACTTTAAGAGGAAAGCAGGACTAAGCAAACATCACTGAGTAGTGATGAATAGCCTAATAATATCTAGGATGGCTTAAAGTGGGTAGTAGCAGGAGTAGTTTCAGTGATACTGTAGATGCACTGAGGGAATACTATATATAATATCTTCACAGAACAATAACAGCAATATCTGATGATGTTTAGCATCTTATAAGGGTCATATCCCTATAATGTACAGAAACTTTTATTAAATAAACTATTATAATAATTTACTCCTGCCAGTTTTTTACTGTCACACACAAAAAAACTTGATAACACCAGTGTTGTTGATTTTGGAGGCTGTACCTTGTGGTGTTGCATTTGTGTGATACTGTAAGTTGTTTCTCATATTTTTGCTCTTAAATCTATAAAAATGGACAAAGGTTGACAAAATGTTCGAAACACTTCTGAATTGTATTGCTTTTTTGTGTACTGACTGGACAAAAAACAAAAACTGCTAAGTACTAAAAGCAGTGTCTGATTGTTTGGTCAGATTTTTTTCTTGTTCTTGTAAGTTATTGAATGGCTGCTTGTGTTCAGACATTTACATTTAGGACCTGGAAAGATGTCAAAATAGTATTGTTTTGCTATACTTAAACATTGGTATCATATTTGCACTATTGTAATAAATTCAAACAATACCCAGCCCTACTCAAAATATTTTGGCAACAAGATTTTTTTATTTTTCTGGTCATTCATCATATGTTCAATTACAGTGGATACATAAAACAAGTACCTTTAACCTATCAAATAGTATATCATACTACAATGACAGTTTACTTACTTTTCACAGTCTCCGTGTTTATATAAAATGACCAGTGATGGAAAAAAAACACTCAGATTCTTTAAGTACAAAAAGGAGTAATACAGCAATGTAAAAATACTTGTACTTGTACTGAAACTATTAAACGTACAAAAGTAGTTATAGTAAAATGCACTTAAAATATCAAAAGTAAAAATCGTCATGATGCGCACAAGCAGCCCCTTTCAGGGATGTATATATACTGTACATATTCTACTATATGATCATTATTACTGAAGCAGAATGACTGTAATGCTCACTCTGACTTAGATTTTAAAGGAAATATAAACTCAAAGTTGTTTTTATAAACCTTTCAAACTGCAGCGTACAGTAAACTGGAGGCCCAGCTATCCCTGCAGTGTCTTTGTAGTGGCCCACTGAGACCATGCAGCTCCACAGCCTTTAATCTGAGCTCCCTGCCACTGTGTTGGGTTACAGCAGCACACAATGAGCGCTCTGTTCTCCGCTGAGATGCCACAGCTGGGACCTCTGGGCATGCTCAGTACACAGCTCAGTCTTTTGGTGATCATAAGAAATACTGCAGACTTTCCAGTGGCAGCTCAACCAAACTGACATGCGCCAGAGATGTCATGGACGCACAGTATAAGCTCATTTTGATTTAATCTTTTCTACTATTGGAAACGTTTCTGTGAATTTAACCAATGTGACAGGCGAAAAGCCACAGCTGAAGTCAATGTGGTGAAGGAATGGCTGTATTTTCCACTCCCTGTCTCTTAAGTTGTTTAGGTTTGCCAATGATACCGCATTAGTAGGTCTGATCATTAACAGAAATGAGGCAGCTGAGACTACAGAAATTAGGTTTCATCCCTGGTGGACTGGTGTGCAGCCAACAACTTCGAGTTGAAGTTTTCCAAGGAAGTAGTGTTCACAATGTGGTCGTAACTGTCTAAAATAAATCCAACAGGTGGAGAACTATAAATTCTTGGGGTCTATCACTTTACTCCTCTTTATGATGGGAAGTCATTACAGCAATAGTACTGAAAAAAACACAGCAACAACTTTTACTTTTTAAGACAGCTGAAAAAGTTTTCCATATCCCAGGAGGGTATGATGCAATTTTATCGTATTGAGAGCATTCATTCAACTGCTGCACTCGCACAGAGACTGTTTGTGACTGTAACTGCTACGGTAACATAGCATGGAGACATTATGGGACAATGGGCCTCTCCACCTCTCAGTAGGAGCAAGAGGCCCACACTCTTTCAGTGACATGTTGTCATGTCTGCAAACCACAAAGCTGCTGGTCTGAAAACTGCACAAGAACTTAAGTGTTTAGTTTACAGCGGAGCTGAAGAGAGGCTGTGTGACGCCTGGCCAAAGAATCCTGCAACAACAAATCAACACTGACACACCACTGCACAGATGTTACAGTAAACACAACAGCGTAATCAAAATATGATATTATTCAAAGGAAGCCTACAGGTTGCAGATGCAGGTTCTGTTTCTGGAAATGTGAAGGAAAAAACCCAAAAGGTTAAACCTTATTTTGCAGGCCTGCAATTATCTAATAACTTAGTAGTCTTTTTTTTTTAAGGAAGTTTCCTGGAAAGATGTAATTTGGTACAAATTAAGTGGGAAAATAGGAGTGCTCAATTTAGTGCAGCATGCATCCTGAAAGCAACAGGGAGGCAGGAGCAGAAGGATCAGCAGGCTCTCAGGCTTCAAGGATGTGAGCCAAGGCCTTTCTGTCAGCTGGCCCAGCAGCCATGACAGGAAGTCAGTGTTCAGCCATGGTGGTCCCACTGCAACAGAAAACACACCACACCACACCACCTCCACCACCACCACTAGCCCAGCACACTTACACGTTCTGTTTCCCCCGCAGAGAATATTAAAATGACACTCATGATTTACATTGCATCACTGAGATCACCACAAGCAGAAACAGCAGTCAGCAGTTTTCCACCGAGTGTCACCTCTGTCAGAAAACTGAACTGGGACGAGTGCTCATCATGCTCTCATCTGCCCGAGGATAATTCCGTACAGATGTACGGGGTCTGTGATTTACAGCAGCATTTTCACAACACTTTCCAGATTCATTAACTTCAGTCACGGCACAAGTAGCAGATTGAGAACTGCAGTCTGCAGAAAGCCGTGTCCACCAAAGACATTTATCAGAAAATACAGTTTAGTCTCGTCCTTTCATAATAGTTGCACCAATCTAATTCCTGCACTCTAGTTTCAGTGCATTTATTTGTTTTTGATTCTGAAATTGACACATAAAAAAACTTTACTAAAGTCACATTTAACTAATGATAAAATATATGTGTTCTAAAAGAATTAAATTTCCGTTGTTGATAAATATTGATGCATTTCCTTTTTACTGGAGGGGCGTTCATAGAAGACCTGTCTCTAGCTCTTCATCCTGTGTAAATCTAAATGCAACAAAAAAAGTAGGACAGCACAGCACATGTACAGTATGCTGCTATCACACTTTATTAAAAATAGAAACATATATTCATAGCACTTTTCATACAGACTACAATGGTCCACTGGTATTATTTTCAAAAATGAGTTACATACTATAAAACACTCATTTGGCCTAAATCCACTGTAGAAATGTCTTAAAAACAAACCAAAAAACAATAAGCAAGTCTAAATTACCCCTCATGTTTCTGAGCTCATACTACGTCATCCATCCTGTGCCTTTTCATAAAACGAAACTTTATGGAGAGGATAAAATGCAAATATGGAGAAGAAACACAAATAGAAACAAGTGTTTTTTGTTTGGTGAAATAAATAAATGCACATACAATTGAGTTTTAAAAAAAGATGGCACATTTATTGCAACATAAATGTTATATACATTGTTTTTCTGTTGAAAAAGACAGAAAATTCAAATTCCTGTTGCCGCAGTTGTTTTTTTTGATGTGCATCGACAATACCTTTTCCTTTGACACAAGAACAAATCTTTTATTAATCAACAACGGAGACCGAAGAATAAGATGGACATCGCACTTTTAGGAATCTGGAGCTCGTACGAAGCCTTTTGAAGTACTAGACTACGAGCAACACTTCAGCTATGTTCTTGAGATGCCATATGTAAATTTCCTGTAATAATGGACAGGTTACTGTAAATAACCGTACATTTTACTATCTAATATAGTAAAATAAAGTAAGAAACTTTTTACTCAAAACTTTTGCTTTCAAAAATCTAGAAAGAGTAATATTTAGAATTCAAGAAATATTCTTACAATATTATTGTATAAAAGACTAACTACAGTGAAAAATAAGCCAAATGTTTTTTTTTTCTTTTGAGTTTCTTTTCTTTTCGATATATTATACAAGGGAAAGCATCTGGGAATACAGCAAAGTCTAACTTGGCAAACAGAGGAGCAAAGAAATATAAGAGGAACAGGAAATGAAAAAAATGCAGGAAAGAGAGCAGGAAGTGGCATACATTACACCCTCAATCAAAGTCTGCCAACATGAATACAAGCTCATCAACACTGAAATGAAGAACAAGGCCACATTCAGTCAGAGAATACACAAAAACTGTTTAGTTGTTTCCCCCCACAAAAAACAAAATTGTTAAATCATAAATCTGTATGTAATGTAAACTCTTTGTGTGGCATCTTTAATTCTAATTTATGTCCCTTTTTTGAACAGAATAGTCATTCTGAATGTGGCAGCCTTGTTTAAGGTGTAGATAATGATTGAAGACAATACACAAAGAAATAAATGGAATATAAAGCAAGTCTTAAGACCAAAGACTGAACAAAAGGAGAAACGTAAAGCATGCACACTGATCGGGAGAACAAAATAAAGCAATTATCAGTGTCTTGAAACATAAAAGAAAATCCTGTTAACTGCTTTTGTTCATTATTGTGCTACAGTTCTATGACAAAACGCATGAAATATCTAGTCTTGTTGTACTGGGTATATCACGACTTGGATCCAAAATTAACCCAGAAGTCCTCTCCGCTGACTGAAACTGGACATTATAATGCTGGAAGCCTAAAGAAATGACTTGTTACAACACAAATAAGCATAACTAAATTTTACTCGGAATAACTGCATTTGAAATACCTTCAGTTATGAGCAGAAAGTAAAGTAAGCTATGTGTTCATCAGGCCAGGAGAAAGCATGGTCATCGTTTTGTTTTTTTAAAACTTCGTCAAGTAGTCTCTGATTAGCTGGTGGTGTGAAAAACAACAGCCACCTCTGTGCTGCAACTGTCAGGAGGCTAAACAAAGACAAGAATCTGCAAAAATTATGTTGCTGCTTACATTTAACACTATATGGCAAAGGAAAACTCCTCCTTTAGTTAAGACACTAAAAATATGCAGGGAATGCTAAGGTTTGCAAATAGTTTGCTCTCTGTATTTTCACTGCTCACTACCAAGGGAAAAAAACAACTAAATCTGAGCTTCCAGTGAACCTAGAGTTTGCCATTCGCCTGCCACCTTGACAATATTGTTGATGCTAATGTAGTTGGGCCTACGATTCAGAAACTGCTCTGAACTACACAGAAACAAATAGGTAGTTTTTGGTTACACATGGCTGGTGGCAGAATGAATAAAATATAAATATAAATAATATATCCTCTTTTTTTTTTTTAAACACGGGGCGCATACATCTTTATTTCTAACAGCTAATAATAGTTTTCAGTTGGGTATAAATATCACTCTAAACTGGCCAATAAATTAATTTTCTCAGTGCCCAAATATTTTCCCCTCATCTCTGACTCACCAAACAAATACCAGGGTGGAGTGTTCACTTTTAATGGTGACACTGGCAAACTATAGATCAAGTGAAAAGCTGCATGCTTCTCTTTGAATTTATCTAACTTTCCCTTTAGACATACACTTTGTAGCTCCATAACATAATAAATAGAAGAAAAAAAAGAAACAGACAAACAAAAACAATTGCTGTTACAATGCATTCGTCAATTCAGTTTAGGCACGAGGCAATTTCCACATACTGTTGGAGGAGATTGCGAAGTCTCTGATTGTTCAGAAGCAATACACTTCTTGCAGACAGTGATATGTACTGATTTTTCTTTGTGGGGAGAAATTTGCAGATGGAAACTGGTCACAGAGAGCTGGACGCTTGGCTCTTCTTTAATCTCAGGATTGGATTGTGTTAATTTCGTGGTTTTGCTTCAAGTGGTCTGTCTCCTCCAATTGGTGTGACAAACTGTGAGTCCTGTCTGTCACTGCTAGGAAGCATGGTCACCGACCCAAACGGGGCAGAAGTGATCTGGATCCCTTTGATCTGGAGACAGGAAGGAAAATACGCACTGATCAGAGGTGTACATCAGTAAACACAAGGTACAATACAAAGGCTATCTATTTTTATATATTAGGTTCAAGATTACAACAAATTATTGGTTTGAAAGTGTTATTGCTACCGTTTCATATATTTATATAAAATTCTCCTTATTAATGTGAGGTGAGTAGAGCCGAAACGAGCCACTTAATGCATTGGCCGATCAATATAAATTAATCAGAAAGTATAAGTCACTGATCATGCAACAGTGCCAAGCATCACGTAGTTCTAGCTTCTTTAATGTGAAGATTTATTGCCTTTTTTGTTTATATCATTGTAAATTAAATATATTTGGGTCAAGCAAATTGAAGATGACACCTTAAAGTTTGGAACTCTGTCAATATTTTGAAATTTTTTTAAGACAGAATAAAAAAAAAAAAATTAATTAATTAACCTGTCTGCTACTCAGAGGTGGCCCATGGGGTTAGATGTGTCAGTCAGGCCTGGATGGACCCCTGTGTGGGCTTGTTGAGCATCACCGGACCCACCAGACACCTTTTCCTCCTCCCTTCTCTTAAGGCAGGCTGCTTTGGGGTTTAAATTCCGCTCTGTGGGTTCAGAGAGACAGACAGATTTATTTGACTAAAAACATTCAGTGCTTTGATCTGTTCATTAACTTTTTATGACACCACATCATGAGCACAACAAGTGTTTCTTTATTGGTGTGGTGATATTTTAGTGTCCATATTTGGCAGCTCTGTAAGTGTAAACAGATCCCTATAAATCAGAGTGCAGCTCTGTTTACTGCAGCACTCCTTATATTTACAGTTTCCTCTCTGGATGTGACACTAATGTCTGCAGGAATGTTACGTGAAAACAGTAGGCATTTTAAAGAATCAATATTGATCTGATGTGATGTAGCATTGCTATTTGCTACAATGTTAGGATGAGGCTTTAGCTGCACTCTGACCTCTGACTTGCTGCTCCAGGTTGAGTATGACAGCCACAGCCTGATGGAGGATGAGCAGTTTAGTCTGGGGCTTCTCGCTTTTCAGGTGCAGCTGGCACATGCGACCCAGCTCCTTGAAGGCCTCATTGATGTCTCGCACCCTGAGGCGCTCACGGGCGTTGTTAGCCATCCTCCTCTCGCGCTCACGCTCGGCCTTCTGCTCCGGATTCAGGTCCTCATCTTCAGTGATACTGTGGAAGAAAGAACCGTTTCACTGTTAGAGGCACACACAAAAAAATGTAGACAAATAGAGGTCTCCCTTTCTCTGAAAATAAGAAATTACAATAAGTGAAATTTCAATTGTCACATTCACCAGTTAAAAAACATTAACAGTGAACTTGAATGCATTTATAATGTCTATCTAAAATAGACGATAAAGTGTCACCATTAAAACTGTGTATCGACATGTTCGTACCTCGTGCGTGTGCTCGTTCTGGGTGTCCTCATATTTTTATCACTCTCATCATCTGACTTCTCCTCAGTGGAGAGGCTATCATGCATCTCATCCTTGTCTGGTTTCTCCACCTTCAGCTCCAGGGTGGCAGGCACCTGCCCAGCTAGGACTGACGTCAGACCTCTGAATGCTTCCACTTGGTGGTTGAGTTCTGTGCTGGATGTGGAGCTAGCGCTGGGCAGGCCTCCATGGCTGTTGTTCAGGCTGGCAGCATCGTCAGTGTGGGCACTACCCTGCTGCAACACAGACAGGAAGGACATTGTGAAGACAGGAAGCAGACATTCTCTGGAGATGATACATAAAACAACTCTTTTCCACAAGAGAAGCTTTATAAGAGGAGTAAAGAGGAATAAACTTCAGGTGCCATGGCAGGAAGTTATCAGTGAGATACTGCATTGTATGTAAAAGGTGTTTTCATGTTTTCAGTTGTACATAGCAACTAATAGTTTTTTCACAGCCTGTATATATTGAATGACTATTAAATGAAAAGCTATATTTTTGCTAACAAAGCATGGGACACATTCAGGGTCTAATAAGTCATTCAAGTCTGTCATTCCCAACACGGGGGGTGCTTTGGTGATTAGCTTTACAGTAGTATGTTGCAGAATGCAAAACCAAGAATGGCAAACACAAAATAAAAGCCACCTGTTACAATACAAAAAACAACCATTAATGATGTATTATGAAAACCTCTCTATTTGTGCTACATTATGCAGCTAACTGCTGTGACATTCCCAGGCTTAGCACTCTGTAACCACAACAACTAAGACCATGACTGTTTCGTTTCTCATGTCTAAAATGAGACAATTACTTCTATGTTCTCTGTTTCAAGAGCTGTCAAGATGAACCCACTTCACAGTCTGCCCATTTCCTTGTTATTTAGTCCACATTCATAACATAAAAATGGTAAACTCTCACCCTGTTGTACCACAAAGTCCCTCCTTCCTGAGGTTTACCACATATACTTCCCCTCTGAGAACTAGAGAAAGGCAGGGAACTCTTCACTGAGGGTGGAGGGTATTCTCCCCTTTTCTTATGGAATGTGATCCCCAGTCACTGTTGGCCTCTGTTAACCCTGCCACCCTGAGACACTCCCCTTCCTCGGTGCTACGCTAATCTTTGCTGTGCTCTCAACAGGTGTCCAAACAACTCTTTGTCTGGAGGAGGAGGAGGGAGGCCAAGGCTCTGGCAAGAAAAGAACGCTGCCATTTTCATGGCTGGGCCTGATTACCATACAGCTGAGGACTTCTATTTGGGTGGAGGCCGCTGGTTCAGACACACGTTTGCAACGATTCAGATTTCCTGGGTTGTTAAAAAGAAGTGATGAAAAGGGCTGGAAGGGGGTAGAGGGTGGGGTGTCAGCCGAAGTAAAAAGCCTGCGGCTTGTGAGCTCTGTCTGAGGGGACCCCTTCCCACACAGGAAGTGCTGTGTTAGTACAGACACAGTATGTTCTATCTCACAGTCGCAGTCGGTCAACATCACTGCCTTAATCCAGCTCTCTGAAATAAATATATCGAACCAAGTTCCTCTGACAACCACAGAAAATTTTTTGTCAGGGTTAAAAAAACAACAACTTCAGCAACAGAATCACAGAAAATATGGAGAAACTCTGACTACATTGAAAATAAATTCATGTTGGAAAAGGAGATCTGAGACCACAGGCAAGACATGAAACTTAGGCCAAAATTTAGATATGGCAGGACATTCCCAGAAAACATGAAGACACAATACTGTGGTGCCTGTATTGTCTGGCGTGTGCAGGTTTTTTGATCATATAAATATGTTAACCCAAATACAGTTCCAGTCAAGTTTGAGGCCCTGTCCCTCAAGATCACGATTCCTCAAGAGAGTCTGGGCATTTTTAGAGATTAAATCATTATAAACAGTGGACACCAGCCCAGCAGAGGAAGTTCAAGGGTTAACCCAGGCGCACAGTGGATTATACCAACGGTCAAAGAACTTGACATTACAACCCATGTATTTCTGGAGAATTGCCTATAACTGGTCCAAAATTTTACACGCTAATCTCAGTTTCACTCCGCCACACCAAGTTTTCAGCAGCTTTATCTGAAATGACCAGATTGACAAATTGAAGTGTACACAGCTGAATGCGAGTGGCACAAAACAATATTAACTTATGCTAACTAAAAGAAACACATAACCTTTCTATAATTGAAATCAAAATTCGAGGATTCAATCTTCAGTCTTCAGGACTTGAATTTCACCGGGGAGCCTATCCTCGACTGCCTCTCTCTCACAACTTTATTTTTCGTTGCAGAATCTTCCTGAGACCCCTTATTTCTCCCTACTCCTGAACTTGAATTTTCGTTGGGGCACTTAGATGCAAACTGAACTACATTAGTTTTTGGAATTTTAGGATATTTGATAGAATTTTCAGACTTTTGAGAAAGAGCTCAGAACAACACGTGCATCACATTCAGGCTGCCACCAGAAGAGCTTGACAGCAGTTTTTAATTAATTTAATGTTAATAACAGGAGGATACTATTTTCATCAGAGGAATTGAGTGAAATAAAAATATTAAGTATAGTAATTTAAAGTCCTTGGAACTAATTCAGCATCAATTTTTTAAATTACCAAAATTATTTCCAAACACCTCTGGATCACAGTTGGACGAGTCGCCTTTTCTAAGTCTAATTTCCACTGCAGATGTGTTCAAATCTCTTGGCTCTTTAAGATGAAATACCTTGGATAGAGGATGGGTGAACACATCATGATTTATACTGATACCTGTAATCCTTGTTTCAGAAAAGGTTTACACTTTGACCCTAAAAGGAGTGCAACACACAAACACATTCTGCGCCAGAGCACAACTTCACTCCATTACGCCTGTTTTTCTCATCTCTCTTTCACCCTTGTGTATACAGGCGCTCTCAAGAGGTGGTTGAGTTTTAAGCCAGCCATTACACTTATGGAAAATATGTCCGGCTAAATTCAACTGTTCATGTGTGGAAAATGTCTAGTTTTTACAAATGTCAGTGGACCTATTTTGAACAGGTGGCCAAGGCTTGCGAAGTTTGACAAATAACATATAGGAATGTGCCAAAGAAATATGTTTTTCCCCTCAATTTATGTCATATCTTGACTACATAGAAATCTAAATACTTGGAAGTTCTCATACCATCGCTGCTGTCCGACTTGGAACCAATGCAGAGGCAGGGAAGTTTGCTCCAATGGCTGCTATTGGCCCATTTTGTGCCTGTCCCAGCAGACTGTGTATGTCGCTGGGCAGACTGGCGGTGGATCCCACCGCATGGTTCCTCAGAACAAGGATTGCATCATCCAGTCTGTCCAGACGATCCTCCATTCGAGACTGGGAGGACCAGAGGGATTGAAGAGTGAAGGGTTAGGGAGAGGGAGAAGAGAGGAGAAGAGGGACAGAGCAGCTTAGTTTAAGCACATTAGGACAAAAACACAAAAAAACACTGATTGCATGGTGTGGACTGGAAAAGAAACAACAACAAAAAAAACCCCCATCTCAAACATAAGATAACAAAGGCGGTTCAAATGCAAGATCAATTGAGCCATTTCAGCTTGAGTTGTAAAAGTCAACAAATGTCTTCATTTGTACGTAGTTAAATTAAAACAATGTCAGATTCACACCAGCCACTTATAGTGCATCATAAATATAGTTTTTTAGAATTCAACATCTGCACGTAACCTGATTACTGCAAGCTGGAGCGGCTAAAGAGACAACACAACATGACAATATGGCAACACAGGCAATAAAAATGAAATTGCATTTCACTGTGAGGAATGTGGAACTGCAGCTAGAACTTATGAGAGAAAATAAAAAATGAGGAAAGACGTATGGAACATGTAATGAGTAAAGGCTCCATCTGAAGAGTACCTCGCAGACATCCTTTAAGAAAGACATGGCATCCTGGAGATGCTCATGTAACTGCTGATGAACTCTGTTTTTCTGGCAAAGTCAAATAAGAATAAGACAGGATTATGAAAAAAGATCAGCATCTATAAATACTAGAAACACACTGTGGATAGAGATTGTTTTTGTGAAGACACACAGACAAGAAGGGCAGGATTTGGAAGGAAGCACACAGCTGCTGACCATTCACTTTGTAAGGATGAAAACGTTTGCTGTTTGCACATTTAATAAGACCTTCTACAGTACTGCTCTTGTCTCCTTTTTTTGTGTTTCTAGGTTTTCACAAAGTTCACATCCTCCACATTACATTTAATTCAAAGCACCAAAGTTTCTTTATGCTGTTGGCTCCCAAGTTTTGTGTTTTGTTCATTTCTTTTTTGGAATAAATCTCATCGTTGATAAAAGCTGCCTTTTCCATCGTCTCACATCACCCTTATAAAGCATAATATTATTTTGTATTGTTATATTCATTATATCCAGCTGTGCCTGTCGCTATGCCCAAGTGATAAGAAGCAACATCCTTTACAGAAATGACTGCAGATAAGTCTCAGTCAAATATAAACTACAGTCTGTGGCTCACGAACCAAATTCCCTAACAAGATTAGTCATTTCGACTGGGATCTAATCCTCAAATTTGCATGTTTAGACAGTTGCTCATCACTGTTTCCTTGAACTGATGGTGCTTTCCAAATTCAATACTACCAGGGAACTATGATCCATGCTTTCATTTCAACACACTCTTAAACAAATCGTGATAATATGTCATCATTGAATGAACTGCCCAGCACTGCCTGCAAGTGGAATAATTTAATTTATTAAATACTGTAAAGGAATCTTTTTATGTGAAAGCAATACGCAGTCCTTGGGCATAGGCTCAATGTTTTTGATTTTTACAGTTTAGATTTGAAAAAATGTGCAGTGACATATTCTTTAGTAAAAATGTAAAACAATAACCCATAGTCATTAAATTGTCAGTGAGCGTTGGCATTATGGCTGCTAGGTTTTCTTGGTAGAAAGACATGTTTTTCCTATTAATAATGAAAAGTATCAATCCACCAATGTTATTTGCCACAGTCAAAAGCTAATACTTTTTACCCTACTGCAGGTCTACCCTCCCACCTACAAGTCAAGGAAACCAGTTATAACAACTATAAGTTATAGTTGTATAATAACAAATATATTTTTAAAAATATATAAAAATATTTATGCTGCATTTATGTTGTATCATTTCAAACAGGAACGTGAATTGAATACACATTACTTTTATCAGCAGCTAATTTTTAGGTTATCTGGTATCATTCATTTGCAGTGTTAGCTTCAATTGTGTACACTCGCTTATCTTCGGTGGCCATAAAGAGACAAAACAATGCCGGAGGCAGAGTGGGAGGAAACATCTACATGGTGATGTTCAATGCCGTTCTCACATGCAACTGGCTGGTTGAAAGGAATTATGTGACAAGATTGCAATTAAAGTGAAATTTTGAGCATTTTTTAAACAATAACTGTGTTTATTTATTTCTTTAGAAAGCTTTTATGTTTTTCAAGATGCAAATCAGCAGCAAACCAGACACTAAGTAGCTTTTTACTGTGGCAAAAACATTGGTGGGCCGATAACTTAAATGTACAATAATGTGAATGAGACAATACTTTTACTTTCTTACACAGTTTTGTACTGTATCATGAAAAGCTGTTTGCACTTCTGTTATAATAAGTGCTCTATAATTTGACAAGCATGACACCTGCATGATTGAAATGCATCCCATGTGCATCAGGTAGTGGGCTGGATGAAAGCTGATCTGTAGCTCTGGTTGCATGGCAGCGAAGGAATCCTGGAGAAGTGGTTCAGCAAACAGCTGCCACCCCCACACCAGCCCCCTTAACTAAACCCATCCCCCAACTGTCATTCCTGTCCTGGCCCACGGAGTAGAGGACAGATGGCAAGCCCCAAGGGACAGGTATTGTTCAGTTTGGTTATCCTTCTACCCCCACCGTCTTCAGCAAAGCGTTTGTCAGACAAGAATCTCCCTGTAATGCTAGCTCAGTGCTTCATGGGTAACTTATCTAAAGCGAGGCGGACAGGGAGCTTACCAGTGAGTGAAGGGAGTTCTCATAATTTGGAGAGGAGGCGTTCTGTCCACCAGCACGGGGCCACTGGTTGGTACCTGATGAGATAGAAAGAGGTGCAGCGGAGGTCAGTGTTAGCAATGATTCAGTTAGATGTCAGCATGGTTGATGGCTGTGTCCCGCTCCACTGGATGCACCAATGAAAAACCTAACTGACACACACAAAAAGCACTCTGACATCCTGATTTTCTGGTTTCTTGTTGTTCCATACAGGATATTTTTATCTTTCAGGGCTCAACTGCATCACTTCCTGATGGCTAAATTGAGCCCAGCAGAGGGTTCATCTACAGCCCACTTCCACCCTGAATGTAAGCTGCATCTGCACATTAATAAGAATAAATATGAGAGGTTGGAGAACAATATGAACACTATCAAGTCGGATTTTAAACACTAGCTTTGCTTCACACTTATCTTTCCAAAAAACCTTTTAGTCTCCAGAGACACATCTGAGTACTCAAAACGCATTGTGGTTATACAGTTTTTCGGCACATGGTCTTCATGACGTGTTTTGATGAAAGAAATATACCGAGCATCTGGGTTTAATCAAGCTCATACTCCACTACATTTGCTAGTGTTGCAAAGTTAGCTTTCTCTTTTTTGACAGCCCTCCACCTATTTGACTGGCGAGTACATTTTGTCTTCATGTATTTTACAGCATACACATCTGGAAACATCTGAGGACCATTGTTTCATTTAAAGTAATACGTCTCATGAAGCCAAATCTGCTATGATGCTCTTCTTCTTTTCATTCCAAATGAAAATCATGCATTATTATGCACTACAGATTACAGTTTATCTTTGACTGGAAGAAGTTCACAATGGAGTTTGTACATTTCTTGAGCCAAAATATTACTCTGCAGGCCAGTTCAGAGAAGCAAATCAAACTGATTTGATCTGATGTAAATTAATGCAAAGGAGAAAGGAATCCACATCTGCTCATCACATTTCCACTTCCAGCACAACATTTCTTTCTTTCCACCGCAATCATCCAAGTTACCTGCCTGCCATTTGCCATTATAGATTTCAGCTCTTCTAGTGTATTATGGTGGAAGGATGCCAAACCCAGTCTACATCCTGGTAAATGGAGTCCACTGTGGCACATTACAGTAGGAGACTTGTTTTGGTTATTTATCATTTAGGGTGAATCTTAAAACTCATTTTGACCAGACCAGGATGAGGGTAATCAGTTATAGCAGAGGAGCCTTGGGAGTGCTGAGTGAGATCAAATTTCTTCATAAATTTAAAGAATAATTCAAATGCAACAAAGGTTCGAAAAAAGATTCTCATCTGTGAGTCTGTGATTACACTGAGAGAAAAAGATTTAAGAACCTAATGTATATTTTTGACAGACACAAGAAAAATAACACACCCCTTAAGCTCAGCAAACTGTTAAAACTGAGTTTTTCCATTAATTAATTCCAATGAAATGTCTCATTAAACTTCTGTGGTCTTCTATACTATAAGTTTTCATGTTTCTTTACACTCACAGTCTTGGAAAAATCTGATTTAATTAACAGACTATTAAAAGTGACTTTGGAAGAGGAAATGAAAAAGCCTCTGTTGTGGCTCAGCTTTCTCCCAGGTGAGTAAGACAGAAACTCTACATGAGCCTCTGCTGGCTGGCAGCTATGAAAAATTAGCCTGGGGCTCTAGTCCCCACGTGCACCAGAGAGGGCTAATTGAACAAACTAGTCTTGAGTAATGTTGCTGTATATTGGTGTAATCCGAATGATGAATGGATTTTCAACGGCGAGCCAAATTCTGTGCCAATTTCAAAGTATCGTTCTTTTTCTATCCCCAGAAGCGTAATCAGGGTGAATAATTAGCGAAACAATATCCATTTTCTACAATCCCAGATGTGTTAATTTTGTAGTATGTTTTTATTTCTCACATGAATTTCATTAATAAAAATAAACCCTGAACTTGTATTCTTTTACTAAATTGGATTTTTTTTTCTATCCTAAAATCTTCTATCATTAAACAATTCAATTTCTGAATGCAGGAAGGACCGCAAATTACATTGTTTTTCTGCCAGGTGTGGCACGCTGTACCGTAAATAGGTTAATAGGGAGGATCTCCCTATGTGAGGCTGTCATAGTCCTCATCATCAGCTGAGTAACAGCCACCCTTCTTCGCCCACTGGCAGATAAACGTGGCCTTTTGCAGCCTGGTCTGTATGTGTGTGTGTGTGTGTGTGTGTGTGTGTTGGGGGGAACAGCTGTCCATGGGGCAGGGCAACAGCTGAGGATGAGGGGGGCATACGTAGAGACAGCTGTCGCCACTCCATTAAACATATGACACAACTGCCCGCTAAAACAACACACTGGGCTTTCCCTTACTGTCCCCCCCTTCATTCGCTTTCCATTACTCTCTCGCCTCTGTCAACATGTCTGTCAATCTATATTCTTCTTATACATTTCTTTTTACTGTACTTTAAAAACCCAGTATAATAAACACAGAAAACCTCCTTTAGATGTTCTCTCTACTGTAAGGGTTGGAAGATGGACTGTTTTTAAAATGAATTTCACTCACTCACACTGCCAAGCACTTCTACTTCTACTCTCTAAAATTGTGTCTTACATTACAGGGAAAGGTGAGTGTCATGAGCCAAAAAATCAAAAAACTTCTACTGTATATATTACTTCTAAATCTAAAAGCTTTTCAAAAATGTTATTCAAGATCCACTTCAAATATTTAATTTTTTTTAAGTTTTAGTTTCTTTATTCAGAGCAGTTTCACTGGGATTATTGCTCTCTTCTGCAAAAAAGACCTGATCACACCTGGAAGCTGCCCAGTACAACCACAGTCTGTTCTGCCAGCCACTGAGCACCTCTACTTGAGTAGTTGGGCTTAAGATCCTTGCTCAAGGACCCATCAGTGGTGGTAATGAGGGAGGTGCAAGTGCTGCTTTTTCACTTCCCCCATCCATCTCTTTGCTTGAGATTGATGTTTGTTGCACACAGTCCCAGAAAAATGCATTTTAAAAAATATACAAGAAACATGTCATAGCTGTTCATTCTGCTTAAGCTTTAAATGAATCCAACTAATGCACTACATAGTAAAAGTAGTTTAATTAATTAAAGTCATATTCATTAAAGCCTCTTAATTAGCCTGGATATTCCAAGGCCTAATTCCGACACGGTCTGATATGTGTCTGTCACAGGCTCCTAAAACCTTTATACAGCAGTTTCAGTGAAGTACATGTTCTATTCTACAGTTATTATCTGGTATAAGTGTACAGGACGTGCGTATGAGATCTAATGGTGGTGGTCTACCTGGCCTTCCGGACGGGGTGCCGGCAGCAGTCACCACAGTACCAGCTGACCCAGCACCTGCTGTAGCGGTGAGAGGTGAAGGAGAACCCACAGGTGTTGACGGGTTGGATGGAAAACTACTGCTAGTGTGGTCAGGTGAGTAAATCTGAGTAAAAGAAGAGATAGAGAGAGAAAAGTAAGATGAATCAGTAATGCACAAGCAGTGCTTAAAAAAAATACATTGCTGGTCGCTGTTTCTTCGAATTTCTTTTTGTAGCTGTTCATCTTCAAGCCAAACATGTATCATGAATTATGGGGATTTCACTTCCAGGGATGTCATAATGGATACATATGAGCCGTTAGTCATTTGTGATCAGACCACGGTTTGAACGAAACAAACAATAAATAATATTCACTTTGATGTCTTGCTATGGATCCACTTTGGTGAGTCAGTTGGTGGTGAAGATCAACAACAAAAGACAAATTCTGTATGTCTGAGTGGCACCTTTAATGCTTTTAATTAATGTTGCTTGATATATTTAATCTCCTGTGCTTGTCCAAATTTACTTGCTTACAAAAAAAAAAAAACGCTGGGTAAATGGGTCTAACTTTTATTTTATTTATTATTTAATTAATTATATTATAATAATTAATTAATTATTATATTGATTATTTCTTAATTAATTTTATTATTTGCTCTCTTACCATACATGTATGTATGAACTCTACAAAATATCAACTCACCTCTCCATCTCATAGTTTTGGTTGACGTCAGTGTGCCAGTCTGATGGTTTAGTGCACTGACACTAATTTAAAACTGGAATTCAAGCAAGTAAATCAAAGTTCAGTTTTCTAAATTACAAATTCAAATTCACGAAGTCACACCAATTCAGCACAAAGAGTCTCAACTCACATAAACTGCACAGATATGTTACAAATAGACCCATTCATTTGTTTTGTAGTGATGGACATATCTTCATGATTATATAAATGTGCATAAGTTTAACAGGTTAAATTAAGGTCACATTCTCAAGATGAACTGTAGTTAAGAGGTCGGTGTTGTACGTGTAAAATATGAGACTAAAAAGTGAAATATTTCTGATTTTGAAATGAAAGGCATCATATCCTAATAGTTACTTGTAAAACTTGCAGTTCTATAGGGGAGAGGTTTGTTTTTCACTAGTAACTCTAGTTATTATTCCTCTGTGGCTTGAAAAAGTGCAAACGCCCAACCTGGAAACCCCGTTAAATCAACCACAGTAAATCTCAAGGGCTGACTTTCAACCTGCACTGGATATTGTATAGTGAACCATATATCAGAATCTAGTATGATTCAACTGCTCTTTATTTTGCATATTTCTAAACTCTCCGAAGAGGACAACTAGGGTGAATGCCTTGGTTTTCCGCATGATGCCACGTTGCGTTTGGGTTATACTTTAATTTCTACTTTGACAATTCACAGTAATGATATTGTGTTTATGCATCCTCTGCTAAGTTAGACTGAGGTCACTGAGTTTTAGGATGACATGTCAATCACAAGGGAACGAGGAGATTACCCCTTCAGAACTTCCACAGGGATTTCATTTGTTTAAACAATTGCTGGATTAAAGCACAAACACATCCCTGATTTTTCCCTCTGTAATAAGAGGATATTGTGCCATAGTGGAACATGTCTTAGAGAACTCAGGGTATTACTGGTGGATCCTGACTAATTAGCAGAGAAAAAAACAGCAGATCCACAGAGATTTCTCTTCCAAGTAAAGATCAAATTGAGCTTGCAGGAAACTGTTTGACTTCTGCAGAGATGAGAATGCACTCATTATTAATAATCTCCTTATTTAATCTTGATCTCTGGGCTTTAGTTTTTCAATCAACTTGGAGTATCAGGATAGAGGCTTCACTGAAGTGTGTCACAGAGTGTAGAGGAGGAGGGATAGACTGTTGTCTGTAAAGAAAGGAATGGCTATTTATGATTTTCTGCACTCTTGAGAGCACAGCGTTGGTCTCAGCTTCACATATCCACTCTCAGATACACAATTGGGTCAGAAACCAAGGAGGATTAATTGTGTGGTAATCACAGTGTTGGAAACCAACAAGACTCTAAACACATTTCCAAATATTTATTAGTTTCTCAAAAGCAAGTTGATTATGACCGTGACTTCTGACCCGACAACATAGGACTTTCTATTCTGTTTTTTTTTTCACTCACTGGCTACTAATGCTGCTTTCAAAGTGAAACATGGCTCATTTTACAGGAATAAATGAAGCTCCGCCTCATCATCAGTTACGCTCCCGCAGGCGGCATGGGGCCAATAAGCACGGCCAATTTAAAAAGGCAGAGAACAAAAGCTCTACAAAGGGCGGCCCGTGGAGTTGAGCCACAGAAGTTATAAACTCCCCTGTGCCCCCTGCTGCATCCACCCACCCCCACCCCAGTCCAACCGTGTCCATTTCACTGCAGCTTTGTCATGCTAATAGAATTGAGTCTGCAAATATAAAGGACTTAATTTGTTATTACCATCCCTGAGCTCTAATATTTTGTCTTTACACCGTTAAGAAATATTCCTCCTGATTGCACAGCTTGTGCTATGGTGTGTGAGATTAAAATGAAATAAAAATTTAAATACCAATATGTCAATGCAACATTTTTAACAGTATTGAAGGAGATTTTGGTAAAATTGTAAGTTTTAGATTTTTTAAATCAAACGCAGCCTGTAATAAACAGAATTTAAAACAAATGCCCCATCTGGTATGTATATGGAAAGATCCCAGGGAAAGAATATTATTCCAATTTTGACAGTTTGAGGACCTTTAAAGGGAACTACTGGGATAAAATGAGTAAATGCCCATTGTGTTTAAGATTATGTACAGTTCAAGGCATTGGGATTATCTTCAGTTCAAAGGGTTACTCCTTGTGTTTCAGATCTGATCTCCACACTGTATGTCTGTCACATCTGCCCATTCAATAAATGCTGAGGTTAAATGTTAAACCAGTGAACGGTTCCTCTTAAATTTACATTTACATTTAAGACAAAGTGAAGCTGTCAATGCCCAGGTTAGACACTGTGATCCTTCCGCCATCTTACAGTATATTGTTGAATACAGTTTCTCTTATACTGTAACTATGATATGATAAGGATTGAATCTAACTAAAACCAATAGTTTATCCATCAGCCGATACGTATACAAGTGTAAGACATATTTCCTTCCATGAAGAACCTCTGTGAGCTCCGGAAAATTAAATACCTACCACAATAGATTACAGGATACAGATATACAGTGCTGGTTTTCCAAAGTGAAGTGTAATCCACTGGCTGTAGTATTTTCAATGTACAATTCCCTTTCTTGAATACTCTTAGTTTAAACCCACAATTATCCAGGCTTAGGCCAAAAAAACAACTGCAAACGTGTCCTCTGGGCTTTTTTAATCAGCAGTCAGTATAGCACTTAATTCCCTGCATGATTACTGAGGTCACCTTCTTTACAGACAGAAACGGATCATTATTCTATTTAGTAGATAAATCACAAATAATTTGTGGATATATATATATAGAGAGAGAGAGACAGCACATGAATAGTGTAGTAGTGTTTGAGTTTTTACACCGCTCGTCTCAAAAGATGCCCGGCAAGTCTGACAGAAATGCTAAACCAAACCCTAAATTCACTTTCCTCAGGGCTGCATAGTAAAATAAACAGAAGTCCAAGGTAAATGGGGGGTTGTAACTCACCGAGGCTAAAGCCTTGCCCAGTGCATCTCCAGTCTGTGAGCTTCCAGTGGGGTTCCCCCGATTTGCAGCAGCTAAGAAAACACAGAGGGAGGCTTTGTAACAGTAACTCAGACAAATGAAGACTGGTCACGGTACACAATGCAGTTGTCTAACTGCCTGACTCACTTCTTTTTACAGAATGGATGTTCAGCAGTGATTACATCGGGGGGCATTGAATTAGTTATTCTGAGCCGCTATCTGAACTGTTAACACGAGAACATACCCATGACCCCATCGGCTGCGCTGGCGGACGGGGTGTGCGCTGCGGTGACGAATGGTGAAGTGCTGGTGTTGCTTCGGTGGAAACTGGACATGGGGGGAAGACTGGCATTGATGTCTGGAGAGACTGAGTGCGCGGGGTAACTCTGGAAGATGAAAAACAGAAACGCTCTATTTTCAGTCCCAAATGTGTATGCATGTGTGTGAAGAAGAAAGAACTGATTTATTTGCTGAATTCTATATTCTCTTTTGACATCTCCCAGGCTGTGATGAAGCAAAATTTACTGGGGGGTGGGGGCTGTAAAGAGAGGGCAGCATCTGCAGCCTCTCTGTGATGCCTGGCCAGCTGAAGGCAGGCAGGCAAGCAGACAAAACCAGATCAAACACTGACACAAAGAGGGTCAGCAGTGTCTTCACTGATAATAACCAGACAGAAACTTAACTTAACTTAAACATAAACACCTGCTCCAACCATGCTGAGTTGGTGGAGTGCTGACAAAGAATTTACATGCTGCCTATGCTTAACAAGACACGCTACATTATCTACACAAGTGTGAAGCAAAAAAAGTATTACTAACAGTCATTTATCACCTATTTATATGCTGAGGTATCAGCAGCTGCTTACCAAACGGTCGTGTGAGTGCAGGCTGCTGTAGTTTCCTGACTGTGGCATGTGAGATGAAGATCCTGCAAGCATTCCCCCATAACCGGGCTGACTGATCCCATTGGACGAGTTCCAAGGGTCAGACGAACTGTGGGTACCATCTAAAGATAATAAAGGAAGAATTTCAGCATATTCTTGTATACAACAAGCACTTTTGTTTAGACATAGTGTCAGATGGAGGTTAACCTCCAACCCTATTAAAACTTGGAGTCATCCACATCTTGGGACTGAAACATGATCCTTGTCCTGAACACAGCTGAGATAACACAAAGCTAAAACCACCAAAGAAGTCCGTTTTAATGTCTAGATCTGAGAGTCAGTCACATTCAAATAAATATATTTCAATATAAAACATTACTAAATAATGCTTAAACGGGCAACAACAAAATATCAGCACTGAGAGTAGTTTGGTACTATTATGATAAAATGATGATTAATTAATAGATTATGTTCTTAAAAGCAAAAACAAGCCCAATGAAAGAAACACTGCTTCAAAATGCAAAGACCTAAATTGTATTTAGTAAATAACACACAGAAAAGAGAAAATAACAGAATATAAGAGTAGAACTTTGAAACCTGTGTAAGATGGCATTAAGAACAAAAATATGATGTTAAAGGTGCAATTTGTAAGATATGGCCTTAATTTTTAGTCTAAAACATTTTTAAAAAGAACTAACATTATCAAAAGAATGGGAAGAAATAGCAGTGTTGGTGTTATGTCAAAGATGTCTATGTATTGTGTTGCAGAGATACGTATCTACTGAAGTTAGTGGGTTAACCGGCTAGCCCGGCCAGTCCTGTCTTGTAATACCACTTTGTACCAAGCTCTCATAGCATTCAATCTTATATAATAAATAAATATTAAAAAAGAAAAAAACAAAAAAAGAAAATATTCTTACGCCTATTTTCCTTATTAAACACCAAAATACAAAAATACAACCATACACCTTCTGAATTCAATTTTCTCTCTTTTACCAAACTAAGGCGAGCTTAACTGCCTCATTAACTCATCGTTAAACATACTTCATTCAAATGAGACATATATAAATAAAACAAAACCATCTCTGTTTGTCCTTGTACAATCTCCTCTGGTAAAATATGAAAATATTCAATTTCTACACTCCATTTTCAGTCACTACTATCGGCCAACTTCTCACTGTTCTGCAGCTTCTCCTGTCCACGCCTGCTGTGTCTTGTTGTCCCTGAAGTCATAACGTTAGTCCTCATTGGAATCGCTGTAAATCACCTCCGTACTGTATCCCCTGTCATCAAACTGGCCTCCACCGGTCTCAGAAGTCGTGTCCATTCCCAGTTTGGTTTCCAGCCGTGTTCAGACTGTGGAGCCTGGTTCAGCTGAGCCTTGCTGTCCGCGATGACTCCCAACCAAAGATAATTGTACAGACCAAGATAACTTACAGCAGATGACCAGCAGTGGGTTGGTTACTCTGGTGATATGCTGCCCTCTATATTTTTGGAGGGACCTTCAAATTCTGGCTATATTTACAAACGGCACCTTTAAACTCGATTCAGCCGCAGCAACAAATTGTTTTCTGCAGAGCAAACATGGGAGCTTGCTTTTGAACTTACCAAAGAAAGTGCTTGCAAACATACTGCTGGAGGGTTTAGGAGAAGAGTAAGATGGTGAATCTCTGTTGAAGTCTTCTGAATTTGGAGATGGCGCATACACCTGCCGTGAGAACAGAAATGTCGTTAGTAAGATAGCCTACAACCTGCCATACAGCAAAGCATTGTTGGGTCTATCCAGCTGATTTTGTGTAGAATACAGAGGTGTGGCAGGCACACATAGTACTGTCAAGTATGATGAAGCTGAAACATATAGTGTCATGTCAAACATAAGTGTCCTTAGTGAAGCACAAGGGTTAAGAATGTAGAGGATGTGCTCTCACACACACAACCAAGAACACACATACTGTATATATGGCCCTAAAACCACAAACGTGCACACACTTTAATGACTAGCAAGCAATCAAGCTCATGAGGGGAGGAGTGGATTATCAGGGGTATTTGCATTTTAGATCAACTCCACCTCTAATGGAAGTATAATGATACCCACTTACATGCATAGACTAAATGCCTGGCAAATTACAGCATTCCCAGAGAGGCAGAAATCAAATAAGTGGTACGAAAAACAGCTTGCTTTGCTTTCTTTACATTTGTACCGGCAAGCTGCTGGTGGTAGTGGAAGGAGAGGCACAATGGGCATGCTGTTGTACAGCTGTGTGTGTGTGCCAAACTAGGGCGGGAGGATCAAAGAGTCTGAGGCCAAACATCAGTGATGTGGTCTCTGACTTCATCCACTCCAGATGGAGGGAGAGAGGATGAGGGAGAAAGACAGAGCGCGGGGGAGGGAAGGAGGGAGAAAAGGTTTGAACAAATTCTCCCTCCCACAGACCGGGCTGGTTGACCCCACCAATCGTTTAACACTAATCAGAGCCAGACCTGCCAGCTACATTCCACCTGCACATTTCGAGCCATTCCCTTATAAATCACTCTTGATGGCCACACATCGCACTGCCACATTGCCATTGAGGCGGCTCACTCCTCAGAGGTTGGCTTCACCTGCCGATGTGATGACAAAGGTTGTTTACTTGGTTAAATTGTTTCATGACACAACGTTGATGGGAAATATGACACAAAACCGAAGCATGTAAATTCAATCACCCACTCGCAGACACGTGAACATAATATAAATACAACGAGAGTCAGGGCTGTTGGGCTTTGCTGAGTGAGCTGGACTCCAGTGTGTTGTTGTCTGGGTGTGTAATTAAAGTGCTCTGGGAGGGGTGGGGCTCTCATGGGTCCTCTAGCTTACACATGTGACTGGGGTTAGTAGTAGTTCCATGGAGATCTCAGGTTAGCCTCACACTGGAGCCAGGGGCTTTTGTCTTTTGCCTCTGTCAGACGTTCAATGGGCAGCATATGGCAGTGGATAATGCTAATTGTCCTTTTTACCCTGGGCTAACCAGTCAAAGCATTAATAAACCATCCCGAACACTGGGTGCCCCATTCCACCAGCCTATGGAAGAGAGGGCCCGCCTGGGTTTCCTTTTACAAGGTCATTAATTAAAAGCCGTCACTCACACGGATCAGTACACCAACACAGATCTTCACCAGTTGTTTGAGCATCAGCGGGTATCTTTTATTAAAAAATAAATTCCCTGTACCCCTGTATTGTTCACCAGTGTCTGCTTGCATATCCTTAACTGAGGCTCATTAGCATAAAACGTATCAATAAAATCAACTGCAACAGTCAACATACATTTTTTAAAAATGATTAACTATTATCTATTTCATAAAATAGTTGGCTTTTATTTATCGCTTTCGATCCATAAACACACAGCTATAAATAACAGTTAGGCAAACAATGAGATCATAATTTTACCTCCTGATAAGTGAATGATAAGCTATGAAGACTTATGATTTAAGGCAGTAATGGTAGAAACAATGTGAGATAAAAGATACTAGAGTTAGAGGTTCAAGTGCCTTTCGACAGCACTCAACTCAGAAGTGAATATATCCTGCACACCTTGTCTGTGGTGCATGTCTTTGAACTTCATGCCACACCGATCAAAATATCAAATGTTAAAATACAAGCTGTCAACTTACACTAAGGATGTAACATAATAACAGGAAAGGAAGGGAAAATAAGAAAAAAAAAAGATGAGTTCAAACACACTCTTAATGGCAAGTCCTGTTTTTGTGTTGTATGTCATTATTTGGAATCGAACCATATCTCTGGGGTGTTTTGATTCAAGTCCAAATCTACCACACTTACAAGGCTTAGTGTGCACGACACAATGTCTCCTCAAACTACTGCTTAGCTCAGCCTGCTGAGAGAGGCGTTGTTCAACATTTTGGAAAATAAATGGCTCAGTCTCTCCGTGCATAGAGCTGTGACATTAAAACTAAAGTCTCACAAAGACCAACTTTTACTGGCACAACGTTTTAATAGATGAAGTTCAGTTTGACATCACGGATGTTTTAAGCAAGATGCAGACGTTGCCAACGCTAAGAGCTTGACAGGAACATTTCACACTTATTTGGTTGTGTTTGAAAATACACGTCCCTCATAAAAATATTTTGTGCAAAAATACTATAAAAAAAAAAATTTAACCAAATGAATACTTTGGAGTTATATCCATACAGCAGTTTGCAAGTATAGAGAGAGCAGAATAAAACTACTAATATATAAAATACTATATATACTGTATATATAATCTGCATTTAATCCCATCATCTACCTTGCAGTATTTTACTAACCAAATTCAAAGCACAAAAAATCTACATCCGAATATACAACTTTAGTCTGTCTTATAATAGAAACATGTAATTGAAGAACCAGCATGTTTGGTTTTCTTCGAAGCACTATTATCTTTTATCCAAGTGCACATTCTGACAGCAGAGCAGCCTATTGGGAGTCAGGTCCTCTAAAAATAGAGCAACCACACTGCAGAATAAAACCTTCCACTCATTAATACCAAAACAATATTTTGGTTTTGGCATCGATGCTGCTTCATTAACTATTCACAGTGTGTGCACTGTATACACAGTACATGATAAATACACACACACACACACACACACACACACAAACACACACACCACCTCCACCATTCTGACTTTGTGTTGCACATGCAACGAAGCATGCATGCTTCAGTGCATGGGCAACACGTGTAAGGATAAGCTTCTGGCGATGAGCCCTAACCTATACAAAGCATGCTAGAACCTGTTGCACTCCAAAACAACAACAACAACAAGCATGTCCCACCTAAAAGAACATGTTGTCTCTTTTTGTGCTTTTACTATATTTGGATCAAATTTTTTGACATTCCACTTGTGGGGGGGAAGCTTTCTGTGGAGCGAAACAAGGGGAAAATGGTCTGACAATCACCGCAGGGCTTTCACTTCAATTTTCTTTGTTTTTCACTAATGGGCAACTGAAGAAAGATCAGTGAGTTGCTCTATCTGTATTGGTTCCATGCCACCAGCTCACAATCCAATTGCCCACTGTGAATTCTCCCAGTGCTCCAGATGGTGAGCCTGCTATGCAACTATGCATTATAACAAATTAATGTGGATCAAGCTGATGCAAAGAATGAGCACAATCTTATTCTTTTTTTCTTTGCAAGAAAAACGAAAAAAAAGAAGAAAAAAGTTGCTTGTTATTTAACAAGTGCTTTTGATCAAAATGTTTGCTCTGTTCTGTCCACATGCTATCAATTTTCTCTCCATCACAACTGTAACACAAGCCTGTTAATGCTTAATATGAAAAAAGATCAAAGTCATCTTTTGTGCAGTGAGAACAAAGAGGAAATGCTGTAATGGGTTATGAGGAAAGTTAAAACGCAACCTTAAGTAAGATGACCTTTTCAATACAATATAATTAAAGGGCTAACCTCTTTAATTTTCCTTCATGCGCCCCTTACGTAATAGCAAAATTAGCACAGGCAATGACAAGTGGAATCTGCCTGTGTAACTTACTTATGACAGGATCATTACTTAAGGATTACTGAAATGTACTTCAGAGCTCATTCAGCTATTGTCAGACCCGTGTCCTTGAGCAGATTCATAATCCCACTGGATTGTTTTTACGATAAAATCCACCGTACAAACAGGAGGATTTATTTTAAAGGAACATGTTCTGAAAACTTTCTGCAACACAAACACAACTCATCCAACATACACAGCTTCATCAAGTCCAAGTGCACACACGCACGCACGCACGCACGCGCGCACGCACACACACACACACACACACACACACTGATTTGAGTATTTACAAGAAAAGTACTCGTTTTTAGAGTAACAAAAAAATCAAAGAGGTCATTACAGAGAAGTTCAGAAATCACATTAGGCTCCCTGTGGTGTCAAAAATGCCAATGTGATTAAAAACAGATGGAATAATAGCAACACTGGTGCTTGGAGCTCAATCTGCAAACAGGAAAGTCTAACCTCAACAGGCAGCCTCTTTCCCTTAATCATTCCCAGACTCCCACTTGTTATTATTTCAACCCAGTCTCAGAGCCGAAGCAACCAGCCAGTAAAAATAAATTCAAGGCTGCAAAAGCTTTTTTTTCTTCTGCCACAGTTTCATTGTGTGTGAGAAAGTTTTTTAAAATGGCAAAACTTATTTATACATAGCCTAGAATACTTACTCGATTGTACACAGCTGGGGTGTAAAGTAGCATAAAAAGTGTGCATAAAGTAAGTTTAAAGACACTTCAACTGCGTTATTAAATTCCACTGTCACACAGCTTAAACTTATGTAATGGAAAATCAAAAGAAAGTAAGCTTGGGCACATGCATTCACACAAACACACATGTGCTTTTATTTAAAATGACTTAAGTACAAAAATTACAGATGCAAGGACAGTCAGATGGACAAGCAGACTGAGACTCACACACACACACACACACGCACACACACTTACTTCTTCCAGCTCTTCTGTGTCTAATATACACACATTCCCAAAGAGACTACTCACCGATTTCCCGTTGTAGTAATACATTAAAGAGTTACTGCCCATTCCAGGGACAGGGTAGGCGCAATACATTATAGCTTTAACAGTTTAAGTGATAAAGATACACTACAGCAGCACACTGGGCTTCCTCTCTAGACATACATCCAAACCGTTCAAAAGGGACTAATAATTCTTCCAGTACTGGCCTCCACACACGACCCACTCAGAGGAAACTTATGCAAAGCAGGATTGTACCATTCCACACTGTGTGAAGGGGTGGCTGTCAGAAGGGAGTGGCTCATGTGGTACATCCTTCTCTTAAGCCTCTAAGTGCTGAGGCAAAGAGGAAAAGGGCGAGGGGGAAGGGAGGCGATGGGGGGGTGGGCATAAAAAAAGATAAAGGGAAGTGGGTGGGACACAAAACAAATGTGTGAGTGGATTTAGAAAGAGAGAGAAAAAAAATAATTCCAGGCATGAAAAATGCAGATTTTCTGCAGGGGAACCCCGACAAACTAAAATAATTCCATTCTAAGCAGGATTTCATTAATATGCGTGATTAAAACACGACCGAATGAGTGCATAAATAAGTGAGCCTGTTCTCTTCCACACGTTTTAATCCCAAGTGTCTAATCGTTTTGTTTTTTGAAAAGATTAAATGAGTCTACAGGCAGTGAGGTAAAATATGGCTTTTGTAAGAACACAACCATCTGGCAACACATTGTACCTGTTCCCACACATGGCTCACACACCAATTAGGAGTCATTAGTGAGAGAAAGTGAAAAAAAATCTATGTTCAAATTCATGAATGCAAATCCAGATAATGAGCGGAAAAAAAACCTGTGTATTTATGAAAGGTGAAATATGAGAGTTTTGGTGTTGGCAGAGTGAAACCTCTTGCTGAGGCGTGGCTGTAAACACAGAGTTGTAAAGCATGCAACAGCTGCAAAGGGGCTGGCTTGTGACGTCAGAACATGAAAATAATGCTCCATTTCCGAAACCCTGGAGGCCTCAGACGGGGGTGGGGGTGTTCTAGGGTTTACTGTCACTGCAAGCCACACAGCTCCCCATTACCTCTATCATGTGGGAGGAGGGGAGAGCAAAGGAGAGGAGAAGAAAGGGCAGGTAGGAGAGGATAGATACCATATTCCAGTAAGAGCCCTGTCTGTAGAGTCTGACAGAAGCCTTTCATGTCTACCACTCCAAGCTTCCTGGACTAAACACAGTCCTGTAGACTCATTGAGAACATTATTGTTATGGAAAGATAAAAGCTTCCACTTCCCCAAGAAAACTAGGCCTTTATTATGCTTTTATTATTTATCCCCCTTTCTTCTCTAACACTCTTTTAAACTGGTCCAAAACACTGGCATTACATGAGGTTACCGCTTTCTACCTGGCGCCGTTTCAAGTTGATGCTTTAAGGAAAATGGTAATGATAGAAGTGTTTGAAGGGCTCTAAAACAAGTCCAGACACACAGCACTGTGTTTTGAGAGGAAAACACATGAAAGCAGGCAGAAATGGGCATCAATTTGGGAAATCATGCACACGCTGACTGCCTCAGAACACTGCCAGCTCATTCCTTTTAACACCATCTCTGCAGGAGACACAGTGAAAATGTCTATGCATTTCAAGTATAGTGGAGAGGGTTTATTTAATTAAACTTCATGAATCACTGACTAGAGAACAGGTCACAGGCTTGATATTACAGAAAACATTCTAGGACAGAGGTTTTCAAACAGTGAGACTGCTGAAGGAGGGGTGTGGAGGGAGAGAAATGACGCAAAAATAGTGCGTGAGGTGAAAGGGACAGGTGCACGCCGGTGTTGTAAAAACAACGGGAAGTTAGTTATTGTAGTCTGGCCCCCTGATTTGGCCTGTTCACTAACACGGTCAGCAGCAGTGGGTGTGATACACAGCTCATAGAGACAGGTAAGGTACTTTAAAACCAACAATTTTTGAGTCATAGTTAGAGTCATAACTCAGACAAACACAGATATGATACACATATTTTTTTAGATTCAGTTTAATTTCCATTTCAGTTCACTTTTTGAAGATACCTCAGACGTCGTTAGCTTGGAAATCACTGGAAAAAGACGCTCCTTATAACTTCAGAACTTGTGAAAAAATAAACTTTTCTTCATGATCAAAAGTAATCCAGTCGTAATTGATGGGAAATGACTGCATTGCAAACAGGAACTGCTAAAACTAAGTCTCCATACTGTTAATGGTGCCCATTTTGCAAATCTGTAAACAAATACAGGCTTAGCCAACAGTGTATCTCAGTGAATCCATGGAAACATGATACTTACTCTTCATATCCACCAATAATTATAAACTACTACTTATTTAATTAAATAGAAATAAGACAAAAAATAATAATAGGTATTACAAAAACCCATCAATACAAACTTTTTTTCATGTTTCACTATAAATATATTTCATTGATTATACCAAGGCTCAGAACATCCAACATATATATATTTCTGGAACAAGGACACTCTCCTGTATCTATTCATATACAGATATTTGTACAGTGTTGACAACCTGTGGACACGGTGGTTGTTTGAAAAACCCCTAGTCCAGGAGATGGAGGCTCAACTCCACACAACTTTTTCACGCTATCCTCTCCAGACAATCGAGTCATCACAGAATGCTTTTCTTGGGATTTGTTTGGGTGTTGAAATACACAGACCAAATCCACACACTGAGGTCACCCCCATCTCACCCCATGGATTTAGCGATGATGTCATCAGACAGGAAGATTGTTTCCTGTAAGAGGCTCTGGTTCTAATTAGAGAGGGCTGACTTGGAGAGTGGGGTGCATAGGGGATTCAGACCCCAACCCTCCCAAACTCCTGGCTGTGTCATGAATGGGTTGATTTTAAGATAATAATAATTCAGGGTTTTTCAGGGACTTTTTTAAGACCTTCTTAATACCACATAGAATGCAATTTAATATATTTTTCACTGTGTAAAAATATGATGGAAAAGAGACTAGCCTAGAGTTACTATTATTATTATTTATTTATTTATTTATTTTTTCAGTAGTTCTCTGCAGTGTAATTTCTAATGATATAATGAATTAAATGGATATGATTAACCAATTAATAATTCTGAATTTATTCAAGTTCAAAGGAAATCCAGTTTAAATTCAATGGTTTTCCAGTTTGCATCATAATGTTGACAGTTTCTCCTCCTACACTTTATGTCAAAATAAGTTAATTTAGGTATCACATTAATCAGCTACCAACGTATGACTATTACCAATGAATCCATGTCTCCTGTTTTAATGGTGATTACAAACCATTTTATAATCACACCAAATATACTAAAAATCTCAAATCTACTTATCAATCAGTACTTTACACCTGCAAGAATTCTACATTTGTCTATTAAATTATATCCACAATCTTTAAAGTTTATAGTGATGCTTCAGTCGATGTTGTAAAGGAAAATGTACCAGTATTTACATTTATTCTGTAATTCTAATTTACTACTCTACTACTATTAATTTGCATATTTATCTAAAACCTAAGACAATATTAATAATAGAGTAATAATGATAGACCCTTGACATCAATTTTTGTCCACAATAAGGACATTTTGTTTCCCATTCCAACTTTGCCAAAAAAGATGTAATGATGAGATTATCTTTCACTCCATACTGTTGATGCTCTTCAGCAGCTTTACTTGTCGCTCATGGACACGTGGCAACAGGATGTGATTCTACCTACAGCTGTCACTTACAAACTTTAAATGTCTCGATAGAAGATTTCCTCATATCAGAACCTCCTCAAAGACAACGCTGAGCTTGTTTGGATCCACATACAGAAAGTGAAGACACATCATTAACTTGAACAAATCTGATGTTTAAATGGACTTGACTGACTGTCGTCTATAGATGTTACACAACATTGTCTCTGCTCCCTCTATGTTAAAATTCCACAGCTCTCTTCAGAGCCATCAGTTTGCCTACCCACAGAGAAAGACATTAGGCAGAAACAAAAAGGTAATTCTGGATGTAGAGCTTATGTTTCAAATCCCATTTTAAGATTAATAACAGGTTTCAAAAATGAGAAAATAAAAATGAATTAATTAAACCATTTATTTGTATTAAATGGTTTTGTTTCAACGATCAACTTTATTTAATGTCATGATAACAAGAAACACAGTTTTCCTACATGTGCATGTGTTTGTTTTTTACAAATAACGTACAACTTGAGCTCTGGAAACACATTGGAGCAAGATTTCAATGTTGGAAACAATACCATTCTTGCCCATTAAAATTTTGCTTTGTTGCACGCATTTATGTTTTCAATCACGCTTACAAGGCTGCAAAAAACTACTACACGAATTAATTATTGGGCACATCAGCCCTCAGACAACAGCTATTAAAACTTTAAGTCTGACAGCAGCAATATATGCAGCAAAGCTACTAACTATACCCAGTCTCCAAGCGCTTAGAAAAAAACCCTGACTTATTACATTTTGTTGGACATCTGTTCTAAATCATTTGCTAGAAATCATTTTTCCTGATAAACAGCTCACTTTGTTTATTCTCATCATCACGTGAACATATTTGTATTGTTTTACATTGTAGAATAAATATGACAATGACACGATTCAGTGGTGGGAAAGTGAAGAAAGTGATTTCTTCAGCATCTTCGTTTCATCTGATTTCAAAGGACGGGGAGCGATTCCCAGTCTTCATCATCGGGGAGCCAGAAATCACACGACTGAGGAAACCAGGTTGATTTAATTAACGACCCAGTAACAGCACACTATCCCCGTTTTTAAATGAGTCCAACACCTACTAATTAAGCAAACTTTCTTCTCTGTCACTGAAAAAATTACATATTTCTATCCAACAGAAACATCACTTCACGTCGGTTAGACAGCATGACAAGAAGCCCATACATTGTTATCACAAATGTGCACTCATGGTAGACTTACATGTGGTATGTACTATACGTACAAGGGGAGTGGAAGAAAAATGTAGTTAAGAACCTTAGAGACGACATGAGCTTCATGTGGTTCAATTATGTACATTCCAGGTCACAACAGCGTGGTGTAGATGGTCTCTAAATATAAAACACTCTACCTTAGTGATTGTTGACAGGCTGCGCTCTTGAGCCTGCCAGCGATCTGAAATCAAGGTTTGCATTAATGCCACTCACGCAAGCCCGAGATGAAAAATTTACAACAGGCCAGAATGTGAGTAATGACTTTAATCTGTGCATTATTTTTTGTACACTTTGTCCTTTTAACTCCTTGTTCTCCTTGCAGATGAAAGAGGTCAGGCCTCTGGCTTGTTTGCCTGTTCCATTATCTGCTGCCTTTAATGTCAGTGGTAAATTGCAGCAACCCAAACAAAGATAAACACAAAGCCCAGGGTCCCAGAGGTGGCTGCGACTGTTCAGCATCATCCCTGTCAAACCAAGGGTGTCTATCTAATCAGCCATCAAATGAGGCCATCTCTGGGGAGCTCACTAACTGGGGTCAGGTCATAACCTAAAATACTGTCCAACAATTCTATTACCTGCAAATGACATACACAAGCAGTCCTAATAGCCATGACCTTTGGAGCACTAATATGTGAAATACACATTATACAATTTGTAAAGCACACTTGTAAGTCCCATTCAATCACAAAACCAACCCAAACAAAACAGCACACTTTGTATAAATAAGCTATTTATGTACCACACAAACCTAAAATCAATTAAAATCATTTACAGCAGCATTACAGAATGTAAAGTTTCATTGAATAAAAAAACAAATTGACTTACTTGTCTCTGTATAACACCCATCCTGCACATGCACACACACATGCGCACGCACACACACCTGACTCATACATTTAGTCAGGTTTTCGAATCTGCAGCTTGGTCTTTTATGTGACACTATTTTCTTCTTTACATCATGCTCTAATCCTTAATTTCTTTTTGATTTGACATCTGGAGTATATAACGATAATCCCTGCCTTGTTGTGTAGTTCAAAGCTATATTAGCTGGCTTTTGATCATTGTAAACAGCCCTGGCCCCAGATAGACATGACGTTCAGTACCATTGGCTTAAAAAGTGCCAATGAGTTCACATAAACTTGCCTACTTAAACATCCAAAAATACAGAGCAGAAGATGGATATCCCTGTGACCAAAAGCACAACATTCACTTACAGGTCCGATGTGTCATCTTGCACTGGATAGGGAGTATATACTTGGACTGTTTGCTTGAAACGGCTTTTTTATATGGGGTCGAGACTCAACCATACATTTTAAGTACTGTATGTGTGACCCAGAAAACCAAAACAATGGTCCAAATTCAGATGGCTGCTAATTTTTCCTTTGTAGTTTTAGTAGTTTGGCGGCATTGGCAACCCAGTTTTCTCTGCATATTTAGATCAAATTAAGCAGTAAATGATGTCAATGTTAGTAGGTTATGCAATAAACATAATTTTAAAAAAGGCCTCTACAGTTGATAATAAAAACTGTGCACATCTAAAACATATTTTAAGTCTAATAAGTCTAATACTAAAATATTATATATTATATATACATATATATATTATATAAATATTATAATATTTTTGGAAATTCAGTTTGACCATAAATATGTTAAGCACTGACACGTAATGTCATTTCTTACATTATCAAACAAACCAATGACAAACTAATTTTCAAGCCCTTAAAATGATAAATAACCAGAGTAACAGTATTTTTTTTATAAGTATAAAAAACTGGGCAATTATTCTGTTGGCTTGACCTGCAAAACAGAACATACACTGCTGTTCCAAAATAGTTTGGAAAGTCTGACCTTACAGGCACAACAACTGTGGTGGTCTTATTATTGACCTCATGTTTTTCTTTCGTGCTCTGCCTGGCTTCATCATGCTCGCACCATAATGACACTGGACTGGGGTACAGGGCTCTGTCTAGTGACTCATTAACACTTTTTTTTAGAAAAATCTGTAGACTTTCCAGGATGTAATAGGAAAATACATGCATGCACATTTATTTTCTAACCATCACGGCGTTAATGTTAAATGCATTTGTGTTTATAGAAAATCAGAACAAAAGGCAAAATATTAAAATACAACTACATACCATTCTGCTGTGTGGACCTAAGATCTAATTTTGCCGAGAGACTTGGCCTGGGGTGATCCAAGCTGTTTACATAAGGATTTACAGATGCATTTCATCCAGAGTCTATTCACCGAGCTCTAATAATACTGTATGTGCTGACCTGCCGTGGTTCAAAGGAAGAAAAAGGAGCTGCTTTTCCAGCAACAGAGACATTAGGATACTGTTATACAATATTATGATCTCTTGTCTTTGAGCTGTTAAAGGCAGATGGATAGTGAGACAGAGAAAATACATTTTTGAATGTCATGCAACAGACAACACTGCAAGGAACATTTCTAGGTCTTAAGATTCAGAGCCTAAAGCAGACTTCCTTTCTTACAGGTCGCACAGTACAAATCTCTCAGAAACATGGGTGTCTGAGTGATCTGTCAAAAGCAAATGTCAATCTATTTTGTCATCCACACTCAGAGTTCTCGCTTGCAAAACTCCCTGAGGGGAGCTGAATCTCAACCCACCACTTTCTTTCTCTCATCCTGCAGCCACATCTTCACCAAAGCTAGGGAGGAAGTGTCACATCAAGCCGCTGTGCCTCTGACAAGAGTTTGTAGGGGGGGGGGGGACACTATTTACACAAACAAACTGACACAGACACACACACGCACACACAAACACACACACAATGCCCTTGTAGCTTCCCATAAATATCCTACAAGATGCAACTTTCCCCCCACAAGCCACAAAACTCTCTCTCCCCCTCCGTCTTTAACCATCCTGTCAAGACAGGTGCCCACGCAGCTGCCCATCAGCATCCCTCAGCATAGCAGCCTGTCTGACAACATGCACTGTCCTTCGCTCTCAGTTTATACAGTCAAATAATACAGGGAGCCAATTATAGCCAAGGTGTCTACTGTAACAAAATCAAAGAGAAAGCTTTCCTGCTTGAGCATTTGTATATCTGTCACACAAGGCGATAAGATATATTCCAAATTTGTTAGCAAAGATCTTCTTTTTTTTTTGTTTCACTCCAACATTTGGCAGGTATTTGTCAGGCAAATGCATCACACAAATACAACCACATCCGCAGTATCCCATGTCTGCAAGCAGATCGCAGAGGAAAGTATGGGTGTGTGTTGGAGGGAGGAAGGTGTCTGTATACAAGATGAAAAAAAAAACTCAGAAACATTTAAATGTTTGCAATCACCAGCTGGCCTGTCCAGATAGCCTTTACATCCTGGTGCACTGCAGTGTCAAAACCGAAATGCACAGAGGATGTGCTCTCGTAAATATTGTGATTCAGCTCCATCATGTAGTACACACATACACACAAATCATGCTTGGACTTGCAACTTACATTGCCCATGTGACTTAAAAACTCCTACACTTATTTTTAGACCGAGGAGCGAGGAATACAAGCTTGGAGGAAAAAGGGGATTTGAGAAAAAAAATAAATAAATAAGAAAATTCCCAGCAGTAGACATAATGATAGGAAGCGTTGTGTTGATTTTTTTTTTTTTAAATCAAGCAGCTATTCAGGTCTCTGGTGAGGCTCTCACGCTTGCTTACACAAGCAAAAGCTTTCGGTGGCATCTGCAGCTGCATTCATGCTTTACAGGTACGCTGCAGGCTCTTCACACAGCTGCCTCTGGCAAAGTAAATCTGATTCCAGGTGCGCCTTCCCCTCAACACTTCTTCAACACCACCCTCACTAGTGCCAGCGTCGGTGCTAGAGTGATAAATATAGGTCGCTGTTGATAACCACCCCTATATAGACAGCAATCACCCTCTGCAACAATCGACATGTTTTTAGGGTCCACAAGAAGCTCTTTACACCATCCAATAGTTAATGCCACTACACCTCACCTATGCCTCCTATTAGTCCAATACCAGTATTCTAACACCTTCTAAAAGCTGCTAGACATCCTCCCACTCAAACATTTCCCACATATACCACCTATCAAAAACTGGCTTTCTGTTTTCCTTTCTCTGTCAGCAGGTTATAGACCTACAGGCCTTTATTCAACAGTCCCATCTTTATTCTTTCAAATGGGATCAAAGACTAACTGGGATAATTCCTCCAAGCTCCAGGCTTTATCTTCTGAGCAGCACTGAGTGACAAGAAGAAGCTGTATTTTATCCCATGCTCTGTCACTGTTTTTCCCCATCTAGCATTGTGCTGCTTGAATGTACTCTTATGAGTCACAGAACCGCACCTGCGCCCATGTGTTAAGTACTGACAAATAAAAGCCCAGCGTCCATTTACACAACAAAGAGATGTAACCCGCGAGGCAACCATTCTATGCCTCCCTCTGTCTGACAAGACCTCAAATATATCACTTACTTAAGAGGAAGGCAGCACACGTTCCTGCTGCTACCAGAGACTGCTTCTCTCCCTCATGCTCTGACAAACTTCTTTTCAAATACAAATCCAGAAACAAAACACATGCCAGCCTTTTATGTTCCACAGCCTGTTCCATATTTGATTTCAGAGTAACAGCAGCAGAGGTGACGATTATCAAGCTCTGAAAGGCAAATCCAGTCTCAGACCCCCTCAGTGGAAAAAAAGAAAAACCTTTTATTGTTTAAGAAAAGGGTGGGATTTTGGTAAACCAGTTGCTTCTTATTACAAAGTAAAGAAAAAAATCATTGTCTTTAACCAGTTCTAGGAATTTGAGGCAAGGCTTAATAAAACCTTGGCCAATTCACCAGGGTTTTCACAATGAACTTACTGATTTATGCATATTAATGAACTCCAATACACGCTGCATAAGCAAATGCAAGCTGAGCTCCACACTTCCCTGCATCCTAATGGTTTCTGCTTCACCGGGATCATTACCAATAGAAATTTCAGATATTCTGTGCTATTAATCTCTGTCTGTCCTCCTGTTCAGCTGCGTAATGACTAATTAAACATCAAAAGAGCAGAGCTGGGGATCCGCTTTGACAGCCTCTCTTTCTCCCAGGAGAGGCTGTGAGGAGGCTAGACTGTGACAGGGCAGCACTGAAAATCAATCACCTCGAGGTGCACATGTGTACGCATACACACGCACACACATTCATGCATGTATACACACAGAGAGAAAGCCCTAAGGAGACATTTGCATACTAGTATTAAACAACAAGCATGTAAACAAGTATATAAACAAATATATGTAACAAATATTAAAAGTCAGAACTTTAATGAACAGTCACTGCTGAGCAAAGCCCACAAAAACAACTGCATTCCCGCTAGTGATGTCAAGTGATTTGGTAGTGATGTCAAGAGTGCTCTTTGTGTGTAAGTGTTGAGATGGAGGGTGTGTGAGTAGCATAGGTGTGTGTGTGTGTGTGTGTGTGTGTGTGTGTGTGTGTGTGTGTGTGTGTGTGTGTGTGTGTGTGTGTGTGT
>JBBPCS010000130.1:18545820-18568363 GCA_037974645.1 Hollardia meadi
GTTGAGTAGGCGGTCCTTCAATGTGGCCCAGGACACATACCGTACACACTGCTATAAGAATGTGGCCATATGTGGCCTGTTCACCTGTTCTTAGAGCTGTCCACTTGTGATCGGATCACTCAGATCGGATTTTACTACCAGGTGAAAACGGGGTCACACTCACATGCTCACTACTGGCTTCAAATCAATCCCCATACACACTTATTACCTCTGCATTGACTTATTAAAAAAGGCTGACTTTCTGTCACAATTTATCCAGACAAACCAATCATGAATGTATACGGCAAACAAATCATTTAAGACCAACATTTTTAAAGATGACTTGATCTTGATTATTTTGGTCAAATAATACATAAATGGACACTCCATGGTTCTAATTTTTCACTATGCCCTCTTGTCAGTGATGTATTATATAAGTGCAACATCAGTACTGTACTGTCTAGACATCTCCTTATTGCCTTTGAATAATTAGGGGAACTCCAGGGAAACAGAAAACTCCACCTGCCTGACAGAAATATAGACAGAGGCAATAACAGAAAGTTCCATATAACTGACAGGGAGCAGGATGCATGCGGCTGTATGCGTGTGTTCATGACAACATTAAGCTGATTAGTTTTCATGCAGGGCTAAAGCTGTATGAGTAATATGTATGAAGCACACCAGGGAAATGTGAGGATGAAAGTACAGCTCAGCAGTTGTGATAACACGCCCTCAGGCACATGACTGGACAGAAGAGCAGTCATCATGACACTTACACAGTGGAAGTCAATGGGAAACCCAACTTTATATCAAAAGAAAAAAAGACATCCATTTGTATTTATTTATATATATTGACTTACGATTTTAACAATCCAATCATGGTCCTTGCCTTTCAAGCCAGGCTGTTCTAAACATAAATAAATCACGTATTTTTATTTATTCTGGTTTAATGAAGGAAGACCACCGTTCCATCAAGCTGGAACTTTGCTGAGGTGCTGGAAATTTTAAGTGAATCCACACTAAAACCTAGAGGTTTTGGCACACTTCATCAGAGCATGCACAACTAAGTTAGTTGTGAAGGATAGGCCGAAAGCTTAGGATTAAAGTGGAACGCTGCATAGAACGAAGTGTGCGGAAACATCTACTTTCAGTTTTTTTAGTCTGCCAGTGAAGGACAGTTTGAAGTATCAGACGGAGAGAAAGCCTGTGAGGAAAGGCTGACTTAAAATATGTAAGTAGTAATTATTGCCTAAAAATATATAGAATACATGAAAGGACATGGTCAGTGATTTCATAGATTTTTTGATGTCCCTATAAGACACCTATTGCTAATTAGCACAGCAACTTGCATCATCTGAGGTTAGGCTTGAAAGTCAAACGTCTTTCTACACTTAGTAGAAATATCAGTTATATCAGTCCATTAAGTAAATAATGACAAAAAGGCAAACATTAAGCCCCATACACACAAGTCACAATACAGCGTGAAATGACAGAGCAGAGTGTAGCTCTTTCAGTTGTAGCTCATTGCCTGTGGTAATTGCAGAGATTGCTTGAAATCAACCTCCCCCACTGGCTTTCCCTCATTGAGCTGACACCAAAAGGAAAAATCTTAGCAGGTAATTAGAACTAACCATTCTTTGTCAGGGCTATTAACTGTTGGCTATCCCTGTGGATAAACAATTAGAACAACTGAATGAGAAACAACCCTCGACTCCAAACCTATAGAAGTCCTTCCCTCAAGCATTACTACATACAGAGATGGAAGAAATGGTTCACTGAAATACATCTATCATCAGCTGCACAGGAACATGAAACAATTGGGAATAATAACTTTGTAAATTCAAAAAAATAAATGTGTAATCCCAGAACAGTTGGAGGATTAAAGATTTATCTTTTGTCTCAGAGTCTAACTCAATCATGGTTTCAAGTCATTAGTGAATGTCACGTCATTAGAGACAACAAAATTAGATTTTTAATTTACAGGTAATTGGTGATGTTCAACTATTATTATCAACTATTATCATTTTTGGCATATACGCAATCGAAATCAGTACAAAGACAATATATTTAATGCATTACCTCATCAACATGTTTCAAACCAGTTGGGACAGGGACAACAAAAGACTGGGAAACTTGTGGAACGCTGAAAAACACCTGTTTGGAATATTCCAAAGGTTCATTGGTAACAGGTGATAGTATCATGATTGCGTATAAAGGGGCATCCTCGAAGGGTTCAGTTGTTCACAAGCAAGGATGGGGTGAGGTTCCACACTTTGAGCAACACGACTGTATAAGGATATCACTGGAAATACTCAGTGTCACACTCTGGCTCCATATGTATTATTTTTCACTCTATGGCCGTTTTGGACCTCAGGCCTTCTTCGAGATCAACACCAATAACAAGGATATTACTGCCTGGGCTCGGGAACACTTTGTAAAACTGTTGTCATAAAACACAGCTTGTATGCAAATGATTGCATTCTTATGATAATTTAATTTTACAAAGCATCCCAACTTTTTTGAAATCAAGGATGCATATAATCAGAAATGTAAGATAAACATGATTAAAATATAGCAGTAATAATATGATTTAAGCAGGTGTGGTAAGGTTTATACAGCCTGCCCCTGTATTAAGTCTGTGTGACTTTGGAAGGGCAGACAGAGGTAGAGCTATGCTCCGATTTTAAAAAACTGTCTGATCAGAGTGACATTTTCCACTCACTGCAACTCAATACTAAGCAGATGTGCTGTACATACTGTATGTGTGACAATCTAAACTAGGGTTAGGAAGTTCTTGTGTATCTGTGAAGCCACAGGAATTACATGCTGTGTAACTGTAAATGTATTTGAATGCCATGTCAGTAGCCTGTCCGAGTGTAGCTTTTTTCAAAGCATGTGACAAGTGGTTGAGTCAAAGGGACTCACATGGCTGAGTCCGAAAAAATTTGTCAAAAGTGCACTGTAAGCATGAACAATGTGGCTGCCACCTGTGGGGCAGCACGTAGTGGATGACGTGCCAGTTAGTAAGAGGATTGTAGCACAAAAGGGTGGGGCTAAGATGCACATGAGGCCCAGACCAGTTGATCCATAGTCTGTGATAACATGGGATTCGGCCCCCTGAGGAGAACAATGTCATCGTCAAGCATTTAGACACTTACACACAGCACAATTCTTCAGCTTCAAACACACACACTTCTCCTGTGAGACTGGCATAAGACCATGAGCATGGAGGAAACTGTATTCTTTTTCTGTTTGAATAGATGCATGGTTTATGTTACTTGACACAATTTACATGTAAAATAAAGCCAATGTCTAGAAAATCTTAAATATTTAATTCACAATTGGTTTAACCTAATCAATTATTGAAATTTAACATACGACAACGACAGCTATTTAATATCCACTATGGCAGTATAACCTCACCTCAAATACTCACTCCTTCAAATGAACAGAAAGCTGCCTTTTTCTGAACAAAATGTATTTTAACAGGAAAGTGTCTAAAGCATATATACTACATACATTGTAGAACAAAACTGATGATTAGCTGTGCATTAGCACAAGACAGTATCAACATTGTCCAATAAGATGTTATCATGTGTTATTCCGTCGTCTTGCAGTGTCAGCAGTACAGAGGTCCACTGTTGGTCCAGTGTTTCGAGAGAAGAGCATGTAATGTAGTAAATGTAATAATCTGCAGAAACTCTTAAAATAATAGATAAACTAATACCTTTAAATCAATTTAAATCTCTTTTATTAAAAATTCAGCAATCTGAATGTTTTAATCCCTGTTATTTTCAAAAATCTCTTTTAATATTGATGTTGTCTTTATTAATTTATTTATGAATTTATGAAGGACCTACTGTACGTTCCTCAGAGGTTGCAAAAACTATTTGGCCAAGCACAGGTATGACTGCATAGTCGGTGGGTTATTTGATAAACAGGAGAGAAATGAATCAACTAACACAAGGACTTGCCACAACAAAAAAATACTTTTTTCCAAAAGAAATTTCTAATCAGCGTTGCATTTTCTAATACAAAGCATAGTTTAGATCCACTGTGATGAGTAAACATATCCGTGTAAACATGGAAAGTATGTAATTAGGGATACAAATTGGGCACTTCCCATCAGGAACAATACATTGAATAAGAAGCAGGAAACATGCAGTATGTCCTAAAGGCTCCGACACACCAAGCTGACGGTCGGCTCATCGTTACACGTGATTGTCGACCATAGTTTGTGACAAAATTTGTATGTATATACACATATGTTTTTATATCAAGGGATGTACATTTATTTGCATTTATTATAGTGACTTTATATGTGTGCTTTTTGTGGATTTCTCAAACTATTGTTAAACTTGATGACGAAAAGTGGTTTGTTTTAAAATTGGTAAGCTAGTTGTTTTTTGTTTGTTTGTTTGTCTGTCTTTCTGCAATCCTGCATCTTCTGCTTTTCTTTTCTGATTTACAAACACAGACTACTGGCTAGTTTTTCATGCTCACACAGATGGAGAACCTACATCCAGTTTTCTGCTGAAATCTTTAAAAGTGCATTAGATCAGATAGCTTTGACAGCAGTTAGCATTTGTCAGAGGTATAATAGTAAATTTGAGCACCCATTTACCCACTGGGATAGGGCTGTGTATTGGCAAGAATCTGGTGATGCAATCTTTATCAAGATACAGGGGTTACATGTCAATATATTACAATATATTACAATACTGTAAGCAAGGTAATATTGTATTGTTTCACAGGCGTGTCTTATTTGTGTTAGCAATATGTGCTCACTTCTTCCTGTCTCAGTCTGTCACATTATTACATTGGAGAGGAAGACTCAAATGGCTGAAGATAGATTACAAAACCGCTATCTAGCGGTCAGGGGATATTGTGTTTTTGAGAATCTATACAGTATCACAAAACATAATATTACGATCCTCAAGTGTATCAATATTTTCGTACACCCCCACATTGGGATCATCTTTACTCTCAGACACTAGACAAACACCAAGCCAGAAGAGAATCTACAATTAGCATAAATTCAGGCAAAAAACAGCGCTGTGTTTATAAAATTTAAGGTGATGGTGAGAGGGTGAAATACCAAGAAGTCCTATAGAATTATGACAATAATCCTTTTGTTCCTCCGTTGCAATGATGGTAAGCAAAGGAATTACACCATCCAAGTTACAAAATGATATACCTGTACACTTGCAATTATTTTATTGTCCAACACAGCACACATAGCCTCATGCAAACCTGATGGAAAAAGTCCTACTACAAGTATACAGTAGCTGTATATTTCACAGTTGCATGGTTCATTGATGAGGAATAATCCTTCAGACATGATTTAATGAGGGTGCTGAAAACTCCGTAAAGCTATGTAAATCCCAGATATTACCGTGGAAAAACAATTTAATAAGACCATCTTGAATTCCAAGGCTGAGATAAGCACAGGCAATTTCAAGTTTACAATCAAACTGTCGAAATCTGACATATCACAGCAACAGATCACATCCATATTCTGCAGCTCGTAAGCATAATGACAAATGCAGTTGAAAAGGGTGTGCATGCGTGCGTGTGTCATGTGATCAATAATAAGAAAGATAACATTTTGTTTCAATTCAGCAGCACCCATTTGCAGCTAATCGCTTTGCTTGGAAACCAGTCTCCAGGGCTATTACATAATGAGCTGAGATGTAGTTAGCCATATATCTGTCAAGTGGTTACATATCACAATGATGCCAGTCCAAAGAGCTGCAAAGCACACAGCTTTCAATTGTTAGAATAGGATAAAAATATTGCAGTATTAAGAGTATGTAATTCCAAAGTGGGGTATTTGTTTGATCAATATCAAAATACAAACTATGATTTAGTAAAAACTAAAATAAACACTCAAATAGGCATTACAAATTAGCGAGAAGACAATCTTAAGTATATTTATTGTTGCAAAAACAAATAAACTACCAGCTATAACAGGCCGACGCAGGACACGCCTCCACCAATCTGAGTCAGTTCTTACACCATAACACCATGTGTTGTGATGGAGAATGAGTGAAAACTAGTTAATAAGCAAGAATAGGAATCAAAATTGTTAAAATAAATAAATAAATAAAGGGTAATTAATAAATGTCTGAAATGCCTAGCTTCTCAATTAATAAAAAAACAAACCCACAGTACTAAAGATAAGAGACCAAGCCAAAGGGGTAGTTGAGCTAATCTGGGCTGTGGGGGGTATATCAAACCAATAAAGGTTAAGAACCACTTTTCTCAGACACACTATAATTAACACTATAAGAAACACTATAATAATTGGAATCACTACTTATCTGTTAAATTCAATATAAAATGAAGAAATGGAAATTTTTGAACACCATTCAATATTCAACAAATTCTAAATGTTCTATTTATCTTCTATTATAAGTGCACATGCAGAAATCACTACCCTGTTGCCAATGATAGTTGCTGGGGGTGATTTTGATGTCTAGGAGACAGTTTCTTATGACGGAAAGCTATACTGATGGCGTGACTTCTGGCCTGGGGGAGGGTCATCATAGGAGGACGGGTAAGAGGGAGATACAGAAAGAGGAGGGGGATTAAGAAGGAAATAAAGACAGCAGGAGGAGGAGAAAAAAATAGCCCTGTGGTCTGGCAAGCCTTAACCTCGAGATGCAAGATGTGCCTTAATCTCAATCAAAAAATTTTTTTACAGGATGTCTTTTCACTACCAAAGGGCATATAAGGGATGAGCTGAAGAGAATCACTTACTTACCCATTATGTTTGAGTTCATAAAAGGTGTTGGGGACAATCCTTCATGGGACACTAATCGACTGTCACTCAAATGATCGCCGTAATGAGGGCTGTCTGCAAAACCCTGGGGAAAGAGATCAGAATATTAAGCACATTATCAGGCAACTTCACTAATTGTGAGATATGGCATACCACTAATTAGTGAGAGGAGAGCACAATTGGTCGGCTATGAAACAAAACAAATCTTTATATCTCTGTCACTGACATTTTAACCATTGGTTAACATCAAGAATACATTTGTATTTATAACCCTATTATTTGCTTCTTACTGTTATTTTTGTATCATTTTATTTTACTTTTTTAAATTACTTTTAACTGTTTATTATTTTACTTCTGTCCTCTCTAAAAATATATTTTAATATTTTAACTGTTGTTGACACGGTCTGCTTTTGTTTCTTTTTTTAAAGCACATTGAGCTGCATGAAAGGTGTTATATAAATGAAGTTTAATATTATTAATATGGTTATTTCTTCTGTACATTATACCCTAAAACAGACGAAAGGTGCCTAAACCATATAGCCATAGTAAAATATGGTTTTATAGGCATTTTCATACAAGGGTGAGACCACCTTTGGGCCTATTTTTACAAGTGCTCTCCTATACGATGTCAAATGATGTTTATAATATGGTTATCTTTTTCAAAACCCAGCACTTTAAAAAGGGGCAAAGTGTTACCTCTGAGGAATATTTGAGCTGTAAATTTAACTTAAACACGCAACTAAATTCCTCAACATATAAACCTTCATATTTCCAGCTTATCGTCATCAAAACAAATGTAAGCGCTGCAAACATTTTCAATTTTGTGATGATTTCTCAGCTCACAGAAAACAACTGGACCTGGTGAGACCTTTGCTTTTTCTTTATTACTATACGTCTATAAAAACAATTAGCATCTTAACCATATATATTTAATTGTGTTTATTTATTTTTTTTATTCTACCATCGTATCTATATGATAACAGGTTATATACCAACACATAGTTCATAAGGTGTTGTTACATAGAGGAGGAAGGAACAGAGAGATTCCATCCTACATCATTCCCAGGTACCTGCAGCTTAAGAAAATTGCCTTTTTCTCCTGAAGCTTAAAAGTGCCTTTTCATGACACTTATCAGCTTTGGGGGCTTAGGTCTAAATATCGGTCACAGTATGGTTTTTGAAAACTCGGGGTCTCACGTAATAAAAGATACTCAGTTACAGTGCTAATCCCAAGCCCTGTGAAAATCCTCCTGCGCTCCAGTCAAATACATCTCCCCAAACTACATTACCTCCCACCAGAGGGACTGAGCAGCAGTGGGCTTGCATTTCTATAGAGCTACTTTCACCAACTCGTACCCTTTGCATTCAACATATAGTGTAAAAAAAAAAAAAAGTAAATCTTATTATCCATCTTTTTTTGTGAGTGGATGGTGATGGAGTAATTTCAAAGGCAGTGAAGTGTTGTGCTGTGTCGAGGGAATCCTCAGAGATTTCCTATTGTGCTCCTGCCAGGCCGCACACACTGTTAATCACACCATGACCAGACTCAATAACAACAACAGCCCCATGAGAGGCTCTAGCAAGCTAACACACACAGACTTGCATATACACAGCTCACATCAGCAAGCAAAAAAAATCCTCTCTTCTGCAGTAAAACAAGGAAATTGGTTTAAACTTCAGACTTAATTAAATACTTCCAACATTTTAGAAGATATGCTTATTAGTTTTCTGGTGAGTTCAATGAGAAACTTAATATTCCTGTCTTGGCTAGGACAAGTAACTTCCTATAGACTCCGCTTGTTGCCTGGCAACTGCTTTCAGTTAAGAAATAGGCTGGCACATAACCCCAAATCCAACGACAAACTGCCGTTTTAATACGTCATTTGTTATTTGGTGAGCTCTAGTGCTAGCTGTTTCACTCTAAGCCTTGGCTGGAGCCTTATATTTACTGGGCACATGTATGTGTAGTGTTGAACCTATCATCAAAGCAAAGAAGCATACTGTACTTCCCAAAATGTCACACTATTCCTTTAACCAAATATTGGAAAGCACTCAACGTTTTGATTGTTATGACTGACACTGTCAATACAGGCTCAGTGTATGTGTGTGTGTGTGTGTGTGTGTGTGTGTGTGTGTGTGTGTGTGTGTGTCAATGCTACCACACTGTGTTTACTCCTCTGGGACTGCTAGATCATCAATCACAGATCCCTCGTCATTCCCAAACACTGGTGGCCTACATCTATGGGAGACACTAACACACGCTGTCATCGCTGCCACAGGGCTACGTTGGCACTACAGGCTAAATAACTGTCAGATCACCATGGCAGCATACAGGCTGGAGCTCACGCCTTGTCCCCAATCACTCGCCACAGCATTTAAAAAGTCATCTCTTCCACACTCCGTGCTGCATCCCAGGTGAATGTGTGGCAGCATGTGGCAGCTTGGGAAGTGATGATATGCTCATGATGGATGCGTCTGGGGTCGAGTATCAAGTTGGGGCAGGGCACTGGGGAAGTGGGGGTTGTCGTGCGGTGGTGGTGGGCACAGCCCTGACTGTCAGACCGCCAGCCTACAGCCACAGCTGCCCAGGATACAGCGGCTGGCTGGGAGCCAAGGTCAGCACGGCAGGGCTCGGGACTGTTCACAGTTGACTGATCACACACTCGTAGCTCACCGGCTCAAACAAGCTCAGGGACAAGACAGAATTCCCTTTGTAACAGACTAAAAGATGAAGCAATGAGGATTTCTTCCAAGAGCCCCAGACAGATGTTGTGAATAGAGCATAATTTGCGAAATTTTAGAAAATAAATCTTGTTTTTTAAATCAATTATTTTATTCTATGTCATGGAATAAAACTAGTAGTTACTAAAAGATCTTATGTTCATGGATATTATTTTCCCCTCAGAAAGGAATAATACTCAAGTAAATGTAATATTGCTGTTATCACTGCCTTTCAAAGGCAAGGAAAAGTAAAGAATGACAAGAAGCTCTCGACAGTATTGCAGACATCTTAAAATTTCTGGGACACAATCAGCTTTGCAATAAGTAGAATCATGACACTTTCTTTTTAATTTGTTCTTTAAAATCTGTCTGGGTGAAATGGCTACTTGTCAGTAGGTAAGAACATGAGCCTCTTGCCCAATGTGTGCTGTAAGAAGCTCCAGTGCCCCCTATGACCCTAAACAGGATAACTGGTTCAAAGAAAATGGATGTATGGATGGATTTGAAATATACCAAGGAGAGAATGTGTTTGTATATACAGTATATGTAGTATCATGTTTGGTTATGCTCCGTTCCCAAAAAAGGGACTTCTGACTGTTTCCCAAATTTAACTATAGCTTTGTTGTTCAAGGGAAACATTCCTGATAAATTTAGACAAGCAAAAATAGTTATGTTGATGGTGGTTTTCGTTTATTGTATGTGTAACTTGCATATCCTAATTTTACTTTTGAATATTTCTGTACTAATGTTGTTGTTAATGTGCCAAGATTAGCAATCTGCATCTGCATTTTTTTAAAATAAAAAATGGCAAACCATAGTTTGGAATAGCATTACCAACAGCATAAACATATGTTTTTTCACAATATAGAGAATAGTCTTATATGGTGGAAAGACAGGAGATAATACAAATCGTCCATATAATAATAACAATGTTAATATTTAGCCAGTCTGACCATTACCCATCATATTGATTATTGATTATATTTATGCTGTATAGGTTTCCATTAAATCCTGAGATAATGATACATTTAGGATGACAAAAATAGATATAAACCAAGCTAGTCAAGTATTACAGTGCTCCTTAAAAAACAGACAAACAATGAATCAGTTCTATAGGGGCTGGGTTGGTTTAACACCTCTCTGACACAGTATCAATAAGAATTTAATATGATCACAGGTAGTACTTCTTGAAGGGAATTGTAATGCATTACACTATATACTGTAGATGTTCTTGGTCTTTTAATCCGCCCCGACCAGGGGGAGGGGGCTACACAGAATTTGACGTTTTTAATCAGGTAATCTCACTTTCACAAAATTTATTTCTTTTTAACTGAAAAGTGTTTGTTACAGCTGTGAAGAACTGGCGGGGTATACCCTTGACAGGTTCCCAGATCATCACAGGGATGACACATTGAGACTAACAACCATTCACACTCACAATCCTATTTTTATTGAAAAACAGGTTATTGCAGACTACTGAGGTTCATAAAGAATGACTCTCACCTCTTAAAGCAGAATATATAGTATATAATATTTTATAGGCTATATAAATCAAGACCGTATCACTATAAGTATGTATGCAGCTGTGTGGAGAGTGTGGCATGTGATTGTTTGCGTGCACGCCTTATGGAGGTGCATACAGCTGTCTGCTGGCTGATGCTGTGCCTTGCAATGCCATAAACATTCATTTATATGCACCTAGAGCAAAGATATCTCAAGTGTCTGTGTCTTATAATTCAAATCAAGCTGCCTATGTTACCATAGCCTGTAGATGTTCATTCGGGAAGGGCACAGAGAAATAAACAAGGTAACACAGTCCGAGTGACTCTGACATTTAACTGAATTCTAATAGAAAGTGACAGGAGATTGACATTAAATGAAATTCATACAGGGCATCTAGAACAACCAATGTGTGAGGGACAAACAAACAGGGGAGAGAGCTGTTCACACTTTCTCACACTAACAGTGAGGTGTTCTCACTTTAATATTTTCCCCTTTAAAACAGAAATTAGCCATAATACATCAAAAATAGGCAATGCTAATTTCCATTGCTTTAAGGTGAACAAAAGACTGAATGAAATTCTCATTTTCTTCTTTTAGATATCTGATCACTAACAAAATGTCACAATATAATCTGAAGTATTACACCAATTGCACCCCTCTCAGGGTGAGTCTTCTGTCTTCTTCCCGGTAACCCTTTAGATTAGGGAATACATATTAACCATTAACTAGTTGCTTATTACCATGCATATTTGTAGCATATTGGCTCTTTATTAGTCATTACAAAGCACTTGTTAATGCCTTATTCTGCATGACCATATTCCACAACTATAGGCCATTAACTGGGAGTGGTCCCTCAATAACCTTCTAATTACTGCTTATTGATAGTAAGTAAGGAAGTTGTTGTATATGAATTATGACCTTTTAAAAAAAAAAAAGTCATAATTCATAAATGGTTTTCTAACATTTTTAAAAAAATCATTTTTTCTAATATTTCCCCCATTCTAAAGTGAGGTCTTGCTCATAACTAAGTCACTAAAAGCTTGACACTTATTAAACCAACTCAAACTATTAGTGAATTAGTCATGAGCAAGACCTCACTTAAGAAAATGGGAAACACATTCAGATTGATCGATAATGAAAATAATCCTTATTTTCAAAATACCAACGGAGAGCTTGGATGAAATTTTGAGTTTTGGGGGGTCAAGAAGTGTACCTTTAAACTACCTATTAAGTTTGTTCATTCGTCATCCTTTTCATGACACTGATTTCCCATTTTATCAAAGCAAATGGGAACAGCACAACAACTGATCACTGACCACTGAGCAACTGATACTGACTGCTGAAAAAAATAATATCCAGGGACATTAAAACATGTTCTTTCTTATGAGGGATCTGCCTTGGGCTAAAAGATAAGTATACTCATTGAGTGCAGCGTTTAGATACAATTTGAGCTTAAATATCTAAACAGACCTCTACTACTAAAAAGAAGCTCAATCCCACAATAACATCAGCTTCCAGTAATTGGTTTTACCTGCCAACTGCACAACATATTTGGATTAATAAAAAAACAATCAATTCCACCACCAACAAGTACATTTACCAGTCCTTTCTGTCACAGAGACATGTCTATTTCAGGTCATACAACATCACTGGGATAAGGCAAGACTAAAACATTGTGAATGTGCTGCTTTGATGTAACGAGGGTTAAATGATGTGCTGTGGAGCAGAAAGGCCATTCAGAGGCATTAAGGTGTGGGTCATCTTACCCGGGAGGACTCATAGGAGGGACTGGACTCGCCACCTGGGGCCCAAGATGCTTGGTTGGTCCGCTCCTCCATACCTGTCACAGAGAGGGACAGATGGACAACTCAGTCACTATGTCAGAATTACTCACATAGTTCAAGGTACATAGAGCATATCTACATTCTTTGTGTGTCTCTTACACACACAGGCACGATGAAGCAGTAGTGAAAAACGGAATCACAAAGACAATACAGCAAAAATGTGGAATTTGCTTTTGCCAACTTCTTAAATGAGTGTATTTTCTGGGGTTTTTTCTATTTTTATATCATTGTAAATTAAGATGTCTTTGACAAAACAAGACATGTGAATTTGTCATGTTGGATTTTTTCTTGCATTTAGAGCTAAAAAGGAAATAATTTTCAGTAATTGATGAAAATAACTGTTGAAAATAATCATTAGTTGCTGCCCGAATTGGCAGCTAAAACAACATGTCCGGCCAGCAACATATTACATTACAAAACTGAGTTAAAACCAAACTTTGGGAACTTTACAAAGCTACTTATGTCCTTCAATGCACCAAAAAGCAACTACTTCAGAACAGCTGAGCACTTAAACTTGATAAAACTCATTTTTAAATGAAAGAAAACCTCTATATTTCAAAAGTCAAACAGATAAACAAATAAAATCAATAACTCCAACCAACTGCAAAGCAAGACCATCTGGCATATATTGAGAAATATAATATCTGATCTTTGAAATCTAATTTATGTGATATGGTCTGTAAACATATTTGATCCCTCAATTGTTCTTGCTGTTTGAAACAATATTGTCTTGCAGTAAAAGCCAAAGTTCCCACAAACAAAACATAATTGCAGAGTGGGTAAAGCATCAACATTCTTCAACTTATTGATTACCCCTGTTGTAATTTCATCTGTCTCAGCAAAATGCAATACCATTTGTTCATTTTTAGCTTCAAATAAAAAATATGAGATTTAAAGAAGTTGTGTATGCTCGGAAGAATAATAATATAGCAAGCAACAAAAAAAAAACTTTTTAATATTAAGAATATTTCTAACTTTTACATTTAAAACATTACATGCACTGAGGTACTTCCATGCAACAAGGTCAGGCAATCCAAGAAACAGAATATACGAGACTGAAACAAACAACTCTGATAAAAGCAGAAGTAGAATCTGCAAAGCAATAAGCAAGCTAAGCCTGTAATCAGAGATCAAAACATGATGAATGTGGATTAGTTCTCCTGATTCACAAAGTCAAAGTATAGCTCAGCAAGCAACTTTACAGACTATAGCTATCAATGCCCCTTGCCTAGGTTCAATGCAGCTTAACTGATTCTTCTTATACATTTGTAAGGCTATTAATTTCAAACTGAGCACTTCAATATTAAAGAGAACTCATGAAAAGGCAGTACGATGATGTGGTTTTGCCGTACCTATATGTGAACAAAAGTACCTGATCTGAAATATGATAACATGCATAGACAGTGTAGATGATTAATTTCTGTCATGCTGCCAATCAATTCTTAGTCAGAAATCTAATTATACACTTCACCAGAAAGTCAGTGGCACTTCTTGAACCAGAAATCATGCTCCAGTGAGCAACGTCATAGTTTCATCCTGACAAACATGATGTTTTGCTGCTAACACACAGTAGATTCATTTCCTCTTTAGAAGTCTTCATAATTGCAATCAGTGGCTTAAAAAAAAAAAGTCAGTAGTTTCAAATCATTTGGCTGGATTTTCCTCCACATTCACAACTGTAATAGATCAACTTTAGTTACAAATTTGACTTCTATACATTGGTCTAAATTTTGGTAGTGTGACAACACCTATATGACACGTTGCAGCTCAACTGAGGCCTTATCCACACTGAATGTAACAATGGTCAGTGTTTGCTTTCTGGGCCACTGGCTGTCATCTCGTCTGATTAACATCTCCTACCAGGGCTCAAGGGTCCCCTCTCTTCTCCAAGCACAGACAAGGCAGCACAATAAGATTACTCACTGGCACAAGAGGCAAAAGGGGGAAAAACACAAACGCACTGGGTATAATATAAGTCCAATGAATTGGGACAATGCTGCTCTACTGTTACGTACTCTGCGGCAAAGATGCACAAAATCCTACAACAGGAAAGGACATCCATTCCCTTCTGACCTAGTGAATGTAACCAAGCCTTAAATGAAAGATGGCTACACCAGAGGGAGACGCATGAGGGAAATGTTCGTTTTCCTGTCTTGTTTGATGGTCCCGGTCACAATTCCCAACACTGCTTAGGAATTCAATATTATGCACTTTTCTTGACTTGTCCAGTCATGCAATCAAGTTTGTGATGGAATTTGCAGAGTGCAGGCCTGTCAAAAATAAATAAATACCGAACAACAAAAATTACTGAGAGGAAAATCTGTTTTCTCCATTTATGGTGCTTTCACGCCTAACCTGTTTGGTTTAGTTAAAATGAAGTCTAGTGCATTATTGCATTTAGTGTAGTTCATTTGGGCTGTCCATCGAACTCTGGTGCAATCGAACCCTGCCCCCTCCCCAATCCTGTAACTTATTTGTTTGTTATTATTCATGACATGCAGTTGATTTGCTGTCTAATAATAGCACGAATACTCATGTTCAGTTGTTTCTTTGTGACATCAAAGAACATTAATATACAAATAAGAATCATGCAGCATGACCTGCAGTCCGTCACCAGAGTTTGATTTCCCCACGTGGAATGTTGCGCAAGTGTTCTCAATAGTCTTTTTGTTTTTTTGTTTTTTTAATTAAAGGTCAATTTCATCCATGAACAGCTGAATTTTAAAATTCAATCTCAGAAGAATTCTCAGACCACATATTTCCTGTCACTTAAAACAGTTGGCAGTAAAACTACTGGGCTAAAGGGGAAAGAGCTGGTCCAGACGGCATCGTGACTAACATGAGAAATGTCATTTAAAAATAGTTAACCGGATTACTCGCACAAATAGGTTTCCTATGACACATAATATATGAATGATCCTTATGCACAAACACACTGATGGAGGGTCATTATATATGTTTGATGAGGATATGAAAATATATGTGTATCTACCACTGCAGCGTAAATCATGTCGGCTTGATGCTACTATGCCACACTGCAGACCACATTCGTAGTCTGACAAGTTTAACTAATGTCCATGTTAATGTTAACAAATCCAGCGCTGCTAGCTTACAGAAAGCCTTTGGGTTTATTTGACATAATGGTTTCCTGTATAGATTAACTGAGAGCAGTAATAATGGTGAAACTGAATGTAACGCATGTATACAAATAATGAACATGGAGTAAAAAACTACGACTAAGAACAACCAAACAGTTTTATTTGCAATAATTCAGAGAGAGTTAAATCCCTGTGATTTGGTTGAAGACTGCCTAACTGCATGTCAAAACAATGGCTACGAAACAAACATTTATCATTATGATCTATTATGATGGACAGTCAATTAGTAAGAAACTGGTGGCCAGTATAAGGTACAGTCAACTCCATTTTTTAAAACTCTATTTTGACCTCGTTGAACAATTATACAAAACAGACAGAGACAAAAAAGGTGTTACCAGAATAGAAGTAAACGTTGATGCATCCCGAGATGCACTGTGATCCAGTCTACATTACTACCATAAAGTAAAGTAGCACATTAAACGTGGTCCAGGGATGTCAATGAGTATGTTTAGTAATTTACCTTTAAAAAAGCAGTTAAAATAAACTGTGCCAACAATTTCTACTCATGTTTATTATATTTTTACGAGAGAGAGGCTTGTTGGAGCTTCGTGTGCTTGACAACAATATAACTGTCTTGTGTTTTCACATTCCCTGTGATGGATTTAATTGACTTATTCCATTAAACCTTTATTTTACAGACAAACTGTGAATCTGTCAAGTACGATCATCGAAGTGATAAAAAATCTGTAAATGAATAATTTGATCATTTGTTTGCGAATTTACCTCACATCAGTTAAGCAGCAGTAAGGCTCTGTGTGGCTGAGCCAAGCAATGAACAAGCAAGCAATGGATCCAACTAACTGGAAAACCAACATACACTAGCTGCTGGTCACAGCTGACAAATGTACCACTACATACCACTAAATGAAAACAGAAGCCATCCACTGCCCCGCTACTCAATGGCCTCATCAAATTTGCATCATCAACACAGCTGGAAGGGAGAAACGATGAATCCTGTTCCGAGCCACTTTGGGTGTTTTCTCCAACCCGTCTTTCTCTGGCACACTTTTGAAGGGTCTTGCCAGTCCCACTTTGCCTCAATTATCTGGCTATGCCCAGCTGAGATGCAATAATCCAAACTCTCATTCCCTGCAATTTTCACACTTCTGTCTGCACACTCACTTGCCTTATGTTCACAATCACTTGCTTCTTCCCCTACCTTGAGGATCAGAGACACAGAAGCACATACTGAAAAGTGAAGGTTGGAGGGATTTACTCACTACAGGCCTGATACATTTTAAGGTGCGGCAGTTCATTTTAACATCATAATTTCTTACTTTGTAAAGATTTAATTTAGCAGTTACTTTCATAACATTTTTCAAGAAATTAGATTATGTTGATGAAATTAGCATCAGTCAATCAGATTTATTTAACATATCAAATCCAGTAATTGTGGGGCTATATTATAAACCTCATCAAATTAATTCAAAAGGTGTGCAAGTGCTTGTTTGATGAGATCCATCAAGTTATTGGCACCCTGGATCAAGATCAGCCATGACACTAAAAACTAAAAAATAACAATTCCTTTCCATCTTTTGGATGGACATCTTCTAACCGCAGACACAGAAACAAACAAAAAACAATCCATAAAATACCAAGTAACTCTTGCTTGATACATTTGACATTTTTAGATTCTGTTAGGTTTCAATAGGGTCTTCATTATCTAGGGGTAAAACTGAAGGTCTTGTTTGCCATTTACCACACATTTGAGGCTGAGTAGGACACGGATTGCATCTAAGAATTAAAAGCTATGCAAATCTTGTTCTTTAGTGTTTCCCTTATAACCAAATGTATCCACCATCAAATAAACCATCATATGTGGGTTCAATATTGCACCACCCAAAATAATCAGATTGTTATCGCTGCGTTCTAAATCTAATCAGTTGTCAATGAAGTTTAAGTTGCTGAGAATCCACCAGAGTCTTTTTAGGCCATTACAGATCATTGATATTTGGAAAGAATAATGAACAATATATAGGCTGATACTTGATTTTTACAGAAAATATATAACAGGTATGACAAAGATTTATGCCTGATTTATGACTATTTTACAGTCGAAAAGAAATCTTTTTCAAAGGATTAAAGAATATTTTACATAACAGTACATTTCTAACAAAAATCCAAATATTATAAATAAAACGTAGAAATAAAAATATTAACTTAAATTAGGCCACGTTTCTTTTCTCCAGTAATGTCCAAATATTCTTGATATTTTTTGTTCAGCAGGGATTTCTGGCACAACTTCAACTACTTCCAAGTTGCATGGAGAAGGGAAAAAAGGCTAAAGAGATCAGTTGTTCTATACACTACAAGTGTTGCTGGAGTTCTGATCTCTTATGATTTTTGTTGAAAATGGTACAAATCGACGCCCCGTGTTTAGACTTTGTTACTGTTCAAAAGGACAATGCTGGTCCCCAGACAACACAGAGCCGTGACAAAGAGCTTCGGCTGTTCCGCACAATGCTCCTGACTGTCTACAACTCTTTTATGTTCCAAACAAAAAGCACAGTGCTGATGACGGTCTATTTTAGAAGTCACAGAATGCAAGGGCCAGCCTAAAGGTGGCTGTCCACATCTTACTATTAGATCATAAAGCACATAGCAATGCCTTGTCAATACAGCACATGGATGATATTGATGGTAGCGATTGCTATTGTATACAGTCAGTATATAGTAGATGCAGTCTGGTTTTGGAAGAACATTGAGAATATTGTAAGAACCATACGTTTAATTATTTATCAACAGTGTATTTTAGATATGACACAACGACCTAGCTTGTGAGAACTTTTCATTATCCACGATAAGAAAATATACACTGGGTTACCAGTCTATTAGGTACACATGTATAATCTGATGCAACCCAGTAAAAAGGCAAGAAATCTTATCTTTTCTGTCCCACTTTTTGTTGACACAGCTTCAGAAAGTAGTTGATTCAACTCTATAGTCATTTTTGAAGCTGCAGTTCTTGGTGATTCAGTGAATTATGTTAGAAGGTGTATCTAACATTGTTCCCACAGGTTATAGCAACATTATGCAACTATTTTACCTTAAAATAACAGCTTCAAAGTCATTTTGATGGTACACCGTCTTATTACAGGGAGAATGGTGCTTCGGTCATCACTCTGCGCCCTGAACACCTGTTCTTGCACTATGTAACTTGGGTGAGCTGGTACAATCTGCCTCGAGAGGTGCAGAATGCTTTAAAGCACTAAGTTACATACCACCAACTATTAAACTAGATCATGTTTTATGGAGAGAATTTTTTTTTTCTGGTCCTCCCTTCCCTGCCGTCTTGCTGTTGGACATTCTTGCATAATGTAGCTTTAATATAAACACCTCTAATACGATTCTTTAAAAAAACAACCAAAACAATAATAGTCTAAGACCTTGTGTCACTAATACATACAATAAACATCTTTGTGTGAATCAACAGGAAGATGTGATTTACTCAAAAAACAACATCAATTAAACCAGAGTTTCCTTGTCATTTGTTTTACTAAAAAGAGCAGACACACAACATCCTACAGATTTAAATGATTAGGTATTCTAAAATTCATCCCCACAACTTCATAGTTGATGAGTGACAGCTCTGTTCTCGTTTCTTTGTCTTTTCGTTCAGTTTCCCCTAAGTGTCTGTCTTTCGTTTCACAGATAACTGACAACAACAACAAGGCTTTGTAGACGCAAACAAAACATTCTTTCAGAAAACATAATGCTTGATTGTTGACTTTCTCTAGTAGCACATTAGACTATAGACGTTCTGTAGCCTTTACAGCGAGGAAGCAATCCAGAAGCAGGGAATCTGAACTTGTCATAACCAGCAAACCATAAAGATGCTCTTAGATTTTTTAAAAAGGGGGGAAAAAAGGAAAGGCAATTCAGTGTGTGTGTGTGTGTGTGCGCGCGCGCGCGTTAGAGCTGATCAATTATCAAACCACTACAGAATCACAAACCCATTAAACTACACCACATTTCACAATCAGCTCCAGTTATTTTAACAAGAATCTCACTCAAACACATTAATTAACCTGAATCAAAAAAAAATTTTCCATCACACCCAACAGCATCTGATAAGAACATACTGTATGGTTTCTGTGATACTTAACAAGACAACTTGATCAGAGCAGTCAAAACATGTCTGATTTAATCCTTATTTATTCATCTGACAGTCAGGTAAAATGTTCACTGTATTACACCATGATCAATAAAACATTTAGATATATCTATGACCTAAACCACGCTTTGTTCTACATCTTTACTACAGTACTCCACTGTAATTCCAGGTGGACAGCTTGTGTTTCAAGCACCAGATGTGAACAGCACAGACACAAGCATCACAGAGGAGGGACAAGAATCACATGCGATGCAAGAATGACAAATAAGACCATTATCAGAGGGTTTGCTGAAATAGTTTTGAGGGATGAGATCCTACCTGATGCACTGAACTGACTGCTTCCAAGTGTGGTGGGCCTGTTTTTCCCTCCGCTTACAGGTGGAGAAAACATCTAAAAGGAAAAAATATGGACGTTAACCTGGAATTAGTCTCAACAGTATAAAAGCAACCATTAAAATTATTAGTTGCAATTATCCTGAAAGAAGTCAAGAATAGTAAGTCTGTAAAAATCATACTCATCAATGTGAAATGATAAATTAGTCATTCTTTAACCTATTTGGTCCTCACACCTTTGAGCCCTGACAGATGCATGGCACCAAGAGGTAATAAAAAAGAGAAAATCAATCATACCGCACTAAAATCCAGCAGGTCACTTAATTCCTTGTCTGTTCCAAGAGCGGCAATCCGCTGCTGAGGATTCATCCTGGCGATCTAGAAACCTGAAGAAAACACAGTCCAGTCAGGTCACATCTCTGCTGGTTTATTCAACGGCGGGGACGAGTGCCACAGGAAATGACCAATGCCACGAGGGGTATTTGTTATGAATGCGGAATAAAGACCATCACTGTGAAGTAAAGTTGGCTCTGGCACTGAAGCATATAGAGGCACTGACAGTTTGGCCACTATATAATTTACCAAATAGAGCAAACATTTAGTTCGCACGGCTTTATTGTTTTTCTTCAATGGGTTGATTAAAAAAAGGGATAAGATGGAAGCGCTCTGAATGGATGGCACAGCTTGTTAAAAACCTGCAGCATCACATTATGGCAGCAACGTTATTCCTCTTTAATAACACCGTTCATTCCTGGTAAGATATTAAAGTAATTCACTGATTAGGCTGCCGCTGCCCATATTAATGTCAGAGGTTTGTGAGGCTGGTTTTACAAGCGTAAGGATGGTTAACGTTAGCTGAGGCACCTAACCCCACTTAGCTAGCTGGCTAACGCTAGCTGCAGTTAACGTCCTGATTCATAGGGATTGAAAAGAACTAACGAGCCCAGCCAGCTGCAGCGGTTTTAGCCAATGTAGACAATAGTATGGAGAAGCCGTTCTGATGAGTAAAACATAAATTACATACTGGTTCAAGACAAGCGACATAGTCAAAAAAAATGTTGCAAATGACACTTAATCCCTAACAGCTCCAGAATACAAAACGGAATGATGGTCTTTCTCAACTCCCAACTTCTTTCACAGGTCCGAAAGCTTTTGGCAAACTCCCACTAAAATTTTACCTTTTTTCCGAATAAAATCCCGACTAGGGTGATCTGGTGAAGACTCGCTGTCTTGCAATACGCCTCTAAACAGCAAAATATTGGTTTAAATAGCTATACCTGGGAAAATATCCTCAATATATCAGTTACGAGTTTCCCTTAGGCAGACATTTTTGCTTTGCGAAAGCCTCAGCACCACGATGACATTAGTTATTGTATCCCTCCGCCGAGCACAGTGACATGATGGTCCCACACAGCGGGAGATGCAGCGGGAGACAGCAGCATGGAGTGGTGGAGCACACCAGTGTGCAACGTTGATGTCTGCTTTAAAGAAATGTCTAAAAACGACAAGACTTATGTTACATATTTTGTTGAATTGTGTGGTTACATTATCGCAAATGTTTCCAACAATGTGCAAACCCAGTCTTAGTCTAGTTTAGTCTCGCATGCCTGACTAGAGCAAATGTACGGAAGAGGATTAGAGACATGTGAAAAATGTATTCGAGTTCTTACTTTTTTCCCTCATAATTCTAACTTTTTTCTCAGTATTCTGACTTTTTTCTCAGAATTCTTTGTTGATATTGAGCTTCAGGTGATTGTCTTTGCACCATGTGACCAAACTATCAGTTACTACCTACAGTCAGATCCATAAGTATTCGGACAGTGTCACAATTTTTGTAAGTTTGTCTCTGTACACCGCCACAATGGTTTTGAAATGAAACAATCAGGATGTGGTTGAAGTGTAGACTTCCAGCTTTAATTCAAGGGGTTGAACAGAAATATTGCATTAACCTTTTAGGAATTACAGCTGTTTTTACACATAGTCCCCCATTTTCAGAAGCTCAAAAGTAATTAGACAAACTAACATAATTTTAAATATATGGATTGTTTTTAATATTTGGATGAAAATCCTTTGCAGTCAATGACTGCCTGATGTCTGGAACCCATGG
>JBBPCS010000130.1:18575362-18608351 GCA_037974645.1 Hollardia meadi
AAGTGTTTGACAAGTTCTTTTGCTTTATGCTTTTCATTGTCTGTAAATATTACTTTTTTGTGTATGATCTTTTTTTTTCTCTTTATTTTTTACATGTTCAAAATAAATTTCAAATTTACCCTTAGGACACATTTTCCTCATATCTATAAACTACTTGGCTATGATTACTGTTTCCTGTCATTTGTTAATGTAAATAAATCTTAACTACAAGATGTTTGAGTCTTTGGGTGTTTTCTGAGTGATGCTCTCTAAAGCAGCCAGATGATTAGGTCCTGTTTGGTCAACAAGGAAATCAAGAGAACTCAGACATTTGGACATTATGTTTACTCATTCCTCAAACATATCTGACCTGTACTGTAAGCTTTATTTTACACTGTATTTTTGGTCTGCTATGTGCTCTTCCTTTTGATCCTATTCCTCAACACACAGTGGTGAGCTTATGTGATATATGAGGGGGGTCTTTGCTTTTATCATTTCTGGATTTCTGTATACAACATACAACACTTAAAACACCATGACAGGTTTTTTTTGTAGGTTTTCATCATTTTAGAATAATTTTCATTTCTACTGTAACCACTAAATATTAAACTGGAATATTTCTTCTTGTTAGAGAGAAATCTGACATGAAGGGAATGTTTTCCCCTTTATTGTCCTATCAAGAGACAACTACATATTTCAGCAGCCACATTCACAGTATCTTATTAAAGTCTATATAATATAAATGAGTAGTGATTAAATCAATACAAACTTATTTACAAAATTATTTCACTATTATTCTTAAAAATATTTACGAATAATAGTGAAACAACAATAACAATACTTAGATTTGTTCAGGAAAGTCAATTTTTATAACACATTTACATTTTCCCGGACCTGACGTCATGGTCAATGCTCATTTTTATTGGCTGAGCTTTCGGAGACGCGGCGTTCCCAAGACAACAAAACGCCAACCGAGATAACCCAGCGACTCCTCAGGTTAACTGCTACTAATTAACCGCTCATGTATTTAAACTAATTTAAAGTGAATAAATCCAAAATTATATACGATTTAGATCAAGAGGAGCTACGCGAAGAAGGCGGGAAACGACGAAAAGCACCGCAAACATGGTAAATCCTCGTCGCCGAACCAAAGTTAGAGTTAACGTTAGCTAACGTAAGATAACACACCGTTACTGTTCGCCTGTTTAGCCTATTCGCTGTTTTTTTCTACGTGTCTGTTTCTGTTGGACAGAGTCGTAATTGGACGCACAACCAGCAGAGGAGGTTAATGTGTCAGCGCCAGAGTCAGGAGGAGCACAGGCAGCAGGAGGCCAGGCGTGTGGACAGAGACAGACAGCTGCAGGCCTGTCTGCGGGACGAGGAGAGCTCTGAGAGGAGGAGATACCTGCGACAGGTGCAGGAGGAATTCAAGGAGAGGCAAATGGAGAGCGCTCTCCTCAAGGTAGGGGTTTCTGTTACACAGGCTGCCATGTTGCCGCTCTCAGTTATTGAAGTTCTTGTCACCTCCAGCAATTTGTGTCCCAGACCCTCCAAATCTCTATTTCCTGGCTCAGAGCAAAACAGATACACTTGTGACCATTATGCTTACACATTCAGAAATTGTATGAAATAGACATAAATAGGCAAGAATATAAAATAAGTGCAAAACATGAACAAATGTAGAAGACAAACACTTAAGTAATACCGGCGTTAAAGAAACAACAACCCTATAGTTAGAAAGAATATTTACAAATGATATATACCGATCAGCCACAACATTGAAACCACTGACAGTTGAAATTAATAACATTGACCATCCTCGCTACAGTGCAATATTCTGCTGGGAAACCCTGGATCCCGGCATTCATGTGGTTGACACAGTTGACACAAACCATCGCCCCAACACCCTTGCAGATCAAGGACACCCCTCATGGCACCGGCACTCTCCGATGACATTGGTCCCCCAGCAGGACAATGTGTGCTGCCACACCACAAAAACTGCTCAGGAACAGCCCGAGGAACGTGACAAAGAACTTAAAGTCTCGACCTGGCCTCAAAATGCCCCAGATCCAAATCTGATTGAGCTACATGAGACCGATCCCTGGAGTGCTGTTGGCATGAGGGGGTTTATTTTGTCTGAAGCAATGTTTAGGTGGGTTTTATGGGTCAAAGAACATCCACGTGAATACCAGTACCCAGGGTTTTCCACTAGAACATTGTACTGTAGCCATTATCAATGTCATTCACTTAATCTGTCAGTGGTTTAAATCGGTGTATAGTTACAAAGAATATTTACAAATGATATATACACAAATTCTGTACAATAACTGGGTGAGCAATATTCTAAATTTATCACTAGTTGGTTAATTTATGTTTTGTTGCTAATTGCCATTGAAGCAAGTAAAATCCACGACCCATTGGTGGCTCAAGATTCAAACTTTGAAAAGCATCGCTTTACACAACGCTACATCAAGGTATTAACTGTAACTTACCTAAACTTGGATGCAGATAAACATAATTAAATTTGACTTGCAGGCAGAGGAAGAGAGAATCAACAGAGAAAAGCAACTTGAACAAGAGGAGAGAATGGCTAAAGAGCTGGCCCGCATCAACTATGAGAGACAAAGAGAAGAGAAAATGAGGCAGTATATTAAAGAAAACAGGTACACACACTTATTTCATTACCTTGACTTATGGTATATTCTGGGTCAATATCGAAATGCTACACCTTTTGCTTTTGTGTTGTCTTTCTCCGCTTTGGTTTCTTCATTGCTAATATTAACTTTTAATACTCTATTTTCAGCATAGAGCTTCGAGAGTTGGAGTCAAAGCTGAAGTCTGCGTATGTGAATAAGGAAAGAGCTGCACAGGTTGCTGAGCAGGAAGCCATGAGGTTTGAGACAATGGTGAGCAGAGATTCCATGTTGTTAAATATAGAAAATGGAAAGGAACTACCTGTATTTATCAAAGAACTTAGAATTACACTTACGTCAGTGTAGGAGTAAAAAGTCCTTATTTGTCCTAATAAGGAACAAGATTCTAAACAAATAATACTTGTGAGGTGAAGCCGATATCCCGCAAGTCCTTTCTCGTGTCATTAGCGCGAGGAGGCAGACTTTGCTCGTAAGATGAACGGCGAACGTGAGCGAGCAGCGGTTGAGCAGCAGAAGCTGGAGCAAAACCGCCACGAGGAGCTGGTGCAGTATCAGAGGGAGCTGGAGCAGCAGCTCATGGACAAGGAACGCAAGAGACAAGAGGCATACGAGGAGTTCCTCAAAGAGAAGCTCATGGTTGATGAGATTGTCAGGAAGATTTACGAGGAGGATCAGATGTGAGTCCTGCATTACTAATTTTTACACTCTTTAACATGACCGCACAATGCATACAAGTATATTTTTCTTGCCCAACATAACAGTCAAGATATTAATGTGAGCCTTCCCTGATTTAATTTGACTTTTATTGACTGTCCTTTGCTGGTGTTGTTATTTACTCTTATTGGTTTTTTTTTAATGATCTTGTTATGTGAAGCACTTTAACATGGGTTTAGAAAAGTGCTCTATAGATAAAGGTTATTATTAAAAACTTGACTTGAAGTCTATAAATATAAATTCAGCTCATGTTCAGTATAGATGTATGTATAGTATGTAGAGTCTGCATTTTAAGCACCTGTTTCATTACAGAGAAAACCTTAAGACTGTGCTAGAATGTTGGATTTATTGAAAAGTCACGTTGTTTTCTTGAAGGGAGCGACAGCTGAAACTGGAGAAGGTCAGAGCCACTCAGCAGCACATTGAAGAATTCAAGAGACAGCAAGCCGAGTGGAGACGCATGGAGCATGAAAGGATGGAGACCGAGAACAGACGCATCGTGGAGTTTGTGAGCCATCAAAAGCACATGGAGGAGACCAGAATGGCTAAGATCAGAGAGAGAGAAGAAGCAAAGGAGAATCTTCATAAAATAGTTGAGACACCTTTTTTTTTTTTTTAAATGCTCATACTTTTATCTGTTTATTGAATGACTCATGCCTGTCTTTGGCATCAGAAATCACTCCTCTTTGTTCTCCTCTAGCTGTCTGAGAAGATCGAAGAGGACAGGCAGCAGCGTGACGAGATGGAGCGAGTCCGCGAGGAACTTTATTTAGAGGAACAAGAAGAGGCCAACAGGCAGAGAGAGATCGTAAGTAACGTCCATGCTTAGCAAATCTGAGCATAAAAAAGATGACGGTTGAGATGACAGTAATTACAAAGGAGATAGGAATTTTAACTGCACTAACAGTGTTTACTATCCATGAAGAGCCGCTTGTGAAACAGGAGACACACCCAGAGTCCTGTGCGCTCTGGGGCTCCTGAGTTATCTCTTAATGTTTTTCAAAACTTTCACCTAACAGGAAGAGATGGAGAAGAAAATCCGACAGCGTCTGATGATGCAGCGGACCTACCAGGAGGAGATGGCTTTCAAAGAGATGCGAAGGCAGGCAGAGAAAGAGGAAGAGGAGGCCTTCAGGAAAGCGATGATGGCCAAGTTTGCAGAGGACGATCGGATAGAGCAGATGAACGCCCAGAAGCGACGCATGAAGCAACTTGAGCACAAACGCGAGGTGGAGAAACTGATCGAGGACAGAAGGCGGCAGCATGAGGCTGACATGGTACAAATCACACTCTGTGTGTACATAATCACATCCAGAACAAGGTGGTCACTTTCAAAGACTTAAGGACAAAGATGCATTAATGAAAGTATCCCAACATGAAAAGAGAATTTTACCACAAAAACATAAAACATTTGAGGAACACAAGTGAATATAATACATTGTGAAGCTCTGGTGTATTATCTTTGAATGTAATGTCAGTTTTGAATGACCTGCTTTAACAATAACAATATCTCTCTTCTAGGAACTGGAGGCTCAAGAAAAAGTGATTGAAGAGGAGAGAGAGGCGCTGCGTAGACGGATAGTTGAAGAAGAGCGGCAGCAACTTCTTAAACGTCACGCAACAAAACTCCTTGGATACCTTCCAAAGGTATGAGGTGGTGTATGAATCATGAATCATTTCACACAGGTTCATATCTTCTGTAGATCAAACGAGTGTATAACCATAAGTGTATCCGTCCTCAGGGTTTACTCCGTGAAGATGACCTGGAGCACTTTGATGAAGACTTCAGAAAAAACTTTAAAACACGTCAGGCAGATATCTTCTCTGAAGATGGCTGGGAAGGTGATGATTAGATTTTTTTCCATGAAATTTCATACTATGCCACTAGATGGCAGTTTGAGGTTACAGTAAACTAAGCAGGTCTTTATTTTTCAGTATACATATTATCACTTATTTAGCATTCAGTAACAACAGAATGATTTTCAGACATCTTTTATTTGGAATGTGCTGACAGGACCTTAAATTGAATCATTGTAGAAAAGATCTGAGGTTGTCTGCTGGATAAATGTGATAACAAGGAGCAAACTCTCGAAATTAAAACTCTAAAATTTTAAACTGTCATACTGATCAAATTCCGAAATACAGTAAACTGAACTATTTTACTCCACAACACATGGAAACATGTTTAAAAATGTTTCAAGGCACCTTTAACCAACGTTTCTTTTCACCAAATATCCGCTCGGTGTTTATGACTTCCCCCAGTCTAGAGCTTTCATGAACTCGTCTTCTGTGAACGACAGCAGCTTGGCAGCTTCAAAATGCATCTGCACAAAAAAAAAGTTGGTTAATATTTTGATTTTAAACTCTGAACAGGGTGTGTATTAACAGGATACTGTACTGACACTTACCTTTTGTCTTTTGAGAATGTCAATCAGTTTGAGCTGCTTCTTGAAACCCATGATGAGCTCTTCTTTCTGTTTTTTTAGCATTTTGTTTTCAGCAAGTAGATTTTCTTTACTCTGGTGTTCCTCACTTATCTTGTCCTTATTGTCAAAGAATTTAAAAGACTGAAGTTAGAAGTTAAGCAGAACCTAACATCTGTGTAACATAAGGTCTTATTTTCAAACCAGTTACGATTAAAACATGTTGAAAATCAGCTGTAGCTGGTGCTCTATGTAACCTTATAGCTTCTTCTTTTTTATTTTAAAGAAATCAGCACATTATCCTCATACTATTTTAATCTTCAAACTTCTATACTTTATTAAGACATTCATAATTACATGCCTTTACAAATATATTAAATTAATGCTATGTTTTGATTGCACAAGTAATTCCTGCAATGAAAATCTGCTTTTTAAATAGTATATTTAAAATATGTTAAATAACATCAATTGCAATATTTGAACCATGTTAAAAGGTAAATTCTACGTTTAGTTTACACTTTTTAATAAAAAGGAAATGTACGAAAGAATTAAATCTTAAAAACTATTTTCTGTTCCAGATCCAGAGATTTTCTGCTTTACACACATTTCTACAACATGTTATGTTTTTGTCAGACAAATATGTCAAATGTCAAAAATATCAAAGGATATTTTAAAATAAAAATACACAAAAAAATTAATACAAACATCTGTAAAATAAAAAAAATAAAAAAAGGCCCTAGGCTTAGAAAGGATAGTTAGTTTAAAAGTCAGCTTACCACTATTTTTTTCATTTTTCAAAATCTGTAACTTGTAACCAAAAGAAAATCGCATTTGAATAATTACAATAATAAAACAAGAGTGTATGTGTATAAGCGCACCTACCTTGTTCATCTGCTTCATCTTGTTCACTTGAGTCTTTAACCTCTCCACCTCCTCCAAGGCTCTGTTCAGACGAACCTCCACACTGCTGTGGACGGCTGCTGCTTGTTTGTGGGATCTATTCAGATCTTCTATTTCCTACACAGAGCACAGCCACAGGAGTCATGGAGAAGATGGTGTTTATTAAGAAATAATTGCACCTCTTTTATTGGCCATCTCACACTTGAAAATTGCTCTCAGACCTTGTTTAAAGCAGACACTTGCAGTTGAAGACCATCACATTTTCTGCCAGACTCGTCTGCTAAAGCTCTGTGCTTCTCGATCTGTGTTTGCTGGATGCTTGTTGTTTTCTGCAGCCTGGCTCGATCCTCCTCGATCTCCTTAAATTTTGCATTGAGCTTAGCATTTTCATCCTCCTGCAGCAACAGAAACTATGTCATCTACAATGAATGTCTTCAGTATTTGAGTTTAACATCATCTATTAGAAATAATGATTCAGACAAAAGTGTGGAAAACGTGTTGAAAATAGTCACAGAATAGTTCAAGCAGATTGTGCTTCTCTCCCATTAGATTACACAAAATAAGACACTGCACTCCTCAGTGTGAAATGTGCAAAAGTTCAAGGAACTCTAGTTTGCAGAGTTTTTAGTGTAATTTTCTTTTTTTGTTTAACAGATGTGTTTGTTTCTACTCTTTTACCATCACTGGATGGTTCATGGCTGCTCAGCTGAAGCTGTCCTCCTCTGCTGATATACAGGGGCACTAAATGTAATAGTTACACGTTACATTACCTTCTTATAATATTCACTGGTAACCTGATCCAGTTCCTCTTGCATAATTCGTAGTTTTGCCTTCAGAACACGTATTTGAGCATCTGAAATTCCTGAACAAAATAGAGGAGTGAACACAGTCGGACTTTAAAAGCCCATTGAAAGGTAGCTTTCACTTACCACCCAAAATACCTACCACACAAATTCCTACGAAAAACAATACTAACAAAACTCTGAGGGACATATTGAATGATTTAACATTAAAGCTCCAATTTAGATTTCGTTCAGGATTCTTAAGTGGCAATATTTCCTGATAGAAAATCCCACATTAAGACAAACATTTTTTTTAAAATCCTAAAAAAACAATGATAAAAGATTAACCCGAACACACAGGTCTTCTTAACTAGAAAATGTAATATGAATGAACAAAAACATTTATGATAAAATACATTCAGAACTGACAATCTGACACATAGACGCATATTTTATGAATATTTCCAGACATCCTTTCTCATATATCATTATTGATGAATAAAACTTGGGTTTACTTTTTTAAGAGTAAACATTACCTGATTCTAAACAGTCTCCAGTGTTAGACACATCATCATTTTCATGAGTGACAGTGTCATTCATCTTCTCCTCCATGATGCGTATCGTCTTTGCCAGGAAAAAGTCAGCTGACTCTTCTACAGCCGCTAACTCGTCCATGTGAGACGCCTTTGGAGTTCTGAAATCAAAAAAGAAAACGTGAAAACCTTTAGTTAGTAGCCCGTTGAATATATTTAATGAAATGTATGACCTTCACATTGTTATTTTGTTATAAATAAAAATTCTCAGTGGCTCTAAAATTGATATACAATCAAACTCACAGAGTTTTGGAGTGAGGCTCTTTCCCTTGTTTTCCAGTACCCATGTGTTGTGATGTTGATGTGACCTTTTTTTTGGTCACCACCTAAGAAAAAGGAATGTAAAATAGAAACAGCATACTGTAATGAGGGCCTGCAGCAAATAAACTATATCTGGGGATTGTAAACTAGTGTCTGTTTAGCAAACTGTCTGCAGGTTTCAGAAATATAGACAATTTAGTAGTCTAATAGTAGTCTAATTTTATATACTAACAGATACCTTCACACTGGGATCCAGCACAGTGCACTGATGAGGCTTTATTCTGCAGGTGAATAGATACATGCACACATAAAGGATGAAATGGATGACTTTTGTTGATCAAGTTCTTTCCCTTACAAAGTTTTAATTAATATTTGAATGGTCTGTGTGGAGGAATAAATTCACTGGAATAAATGTAGATTTTTGCAAAGTCTACAATCTTTTCTGCTGCATGCATAAGCCTAAGATATTTATTACCTTGAGCCCTCTTCATCCTCGATGTCTGTGAGCAGCAGGGATGATAAGGGTTTTGACAGAACTTCACTCTGTCCTCTCTAAAAATCCAATAAACACCAAGAGCTAGATTCACTTTTTAAGATTTTATACTCACCAAAAACAACCAAACAAATGAGCTTTTTAGCTAATTTATGTGCACATGTTGAAACTTACCATAAGTTGCTCTGCCTGTCTGACTAGATCTGCTGTTTTGGCTTCCAGCTCTGCATTCAAGAGTCTGCAGGAAATAAAATGGAGAATGTTACATTGTGTGACAAATTTTAACATGGATTTTCATTCAACAGGCCTGCAATAAATACAATACATCCACCATGTTTGCAGTCACATTGGCAGCATTATTAAGTGCTTTTTTGACATTGACTCTTGTGGTATTATGGTAATGTATTTAGGTATTTATTAAAAAATTAAGGCTAAATAACTTAAGATTAGCAGTGAGTTGGGACCGGCATTTTGAGGAGGAAGAGAAGGCAAATGAGGAATACAGGAGGATCCATCAGCAGATCTGTCTAGACCAAAACTATCACTAAACCCTGAAGCCATGTTTCTAATTCACACAGCCATGATCAATGTCATTCACTTCATCTGTCAGTGGTTTTAATGTTGTGGCTGGTCGGTGTAGATAATAACAGGTTTTCTTACTTGTATTGTTCTTCTTTAGCAAAAAGGTCATCTGTGTGCTTCGTTGTTGGACCAGAGGCAGATTTTACCTGCGGTCTTACTTCAACCCTCTTGGACCTCTCAGCCTTACTGCTAGAGGATGACCGTTTCTTTGGCTAAACATGACAAAGCAGTAGACTCTATAATACTAATTATCTCAGGTATTACGTTATATAATATAATATCAATATTAATAATATTACTGTCAACAGTGTTTCAAATGATCGACCACAATGTTAGAGGAAGTAGTAAACGTTAGCCTGTGTTAATGTTTTGGCGAAGGTAAGAGACTTCACCTGCTGGAAACAAATGGGAAGTTTTAAACTTTTGCTGGTAGCAGACAAATAGTTTTGATTGAACTTTGAGTGATAAAATAAAATCATGACGCTACAAACCTGCGAGACGACGGGCTGCGACGGACGATCCTTTTTACCAGAACTTCTTTCAGCCATCGCCACACAGGGAGACGGTGCAGTTCTGGTTGCGTAGCAACGACTCATTCATTTCGCGAACAGTACGGTGGCCCATTACGAACATTTAAAGGCGAACTTTCAACACACAACAAAAAATGTATTCACTAAGTTTCACTAAAAGTAGAAAAGAAAAAGGTCGAATGATTTTGATATATTTTATCTAAATGAATATTGTTCTTTTACATATATAGATTGAAAGAAGAATGGTCAAAATCGATGCAGAGGCCGACAATAATAATAATAATAATAATAAGAAGAAGAATTTTCAATTAATATTATCATATAAGTCTAAAATAATGTAATAATAATGCTGTAAGTGTAATAATATATAAATAACAAATAAGATTAGATAACATTTAGTATTTTTGTTTTATTGCTGTTCACTGAAAGCAACATATATATATATATATATATATATGAAATAATAATATCCATATTTAAATTCACTGTAACGTGTTCAGTAACGTCTTGTGCTTGCATGTTGTTTTTAATACGGGGGGTCTTAGTGCGCATGCGTTTGCCCAGCTACTACTCACCCTGCACATGCAGAGAAATCCCATAACGTGAGGGGCACAGTACACTGGAGGGACTGTCCAATTGTTTTCCAGGTGTCTGTTTACTGTTTACACCTGCCTTTATTTATATCCATGCACCACCTCGCGTTTCACAGCGACTCGTAGTTTTGCTGCACAGCCTCGTTAATTCACCAAGTGTTGGGACTTAAAGCGAGGGGATGTCGGAGGAGGACCGGGTGGCAATAACAACAACAGGGCGCGCTGCTGTCCCGCTAGCATCGCAGCGTCCTCTGCTCCATGTTTCTTAACTCTGCTGGGGGAGTACACCCGTCCACGCCTACTGTTCAGTCCAATCCGGTCCCGAGGCCCACCGTGATGGACGAGGAGGATCCCCAGCAACAGTCGGACCGCGGGGAGAGGAGCCTGCCCGGCCTGCTCCCCGGGCTGCAGGGCGCTGAGGCCAGTGCTCTGCAGCTCAGGATCAAGAACTCCATCTGGTAAGGAGGTGTTCAGATACTGCTGTGCATAGTCTGATGCTTGTGGGGGGAAATGACTGAGCGTCTTCACTGGACAAAAGATGTAGTGTTTACATAATTTAAATTATATAAAAGTAGTAATACCACAATATAAGAATACTTCATTACAAGGCAAAGTCCTGTATACACAATGTTACTTAAGTAATAGTAAAGATGATTATATGTTTTTAATATTTAAAATATTAACTGTACAATAAATGTAGTGGAGTATAATATTTCCTTTTGAAATAAGGTGGGGTAGAAGTATAAAGTGGCAGAAAAGTGAAACACTTAAGTTAGTAAATTACAGTATTTGAATGTACTGAATCACATTCCACTGAGGTAAAAGTAGCAGTACTACAATGTAAAAACATTCCATTAGTCCTGAATACAAAATGTCACGTAGTAGAATTATTAAAGTATTATCAGCAAAGTGTACTTGAAGTATCAAAAGTAAAATCACTCATTACTCATGGCATGTCATGTTATCACACAGTATATTATAAATGTTTTATTATTTCTGATACAATGTGAGCATCATTTTAATGTTTTAGCTGCTCATGATGGAGCCGATCTCGCTCATGTTTTGTAAGCTAGTGACATGTTTTATATATAAAATCTATAGTAAGTAGTAGTATTTGTAGTAAGTAATACAATTTGTCAGTATTAGTTGCATTAAATGGAAGTAAAGTAGAAGTACCTCAAAGTTGTACTTAAGTACAGTACAAGTGAGTGACTCTGGGCATGTAAGCTTTTTGTTAAGGTGAGTTTTGTGTAAATAAATGTCCAGTTCAGTCTTCCTACCTGTTCAGCTTCAGGCAAGGGCTGTTCAGATGACTCAGCCTACAACTGAACTGCAGTATGATGAAAGCCGTTGTAGCTTGCAGCTCTCTGCTCGTGTCACTTAGTTTATTTACAGTACAATGTGCAGGTACTTGTCTCAGTTTTATGCCTACTTTTTTTTTTTTTTTTTTTACTTTTTATGACTTTTTACTCCATACAATTTATTTGACAGCATTAGTCATGCAGAAAATGAATATTCTGCTGACAAAATATGATCAGCTTATAAAATATTATGAGGCATTGCTAAACATTAAACTACCCAACAGTATATATAATATTTGAAAATGCTGCTTACACTTTAATGTACCTCATACTGTAATAGATATAATATAAATCTGACCAGATCAGTCCGCTTGCATAGTTCTGTATACTTTCACTCAAAGAAAACATTTGGAATGCAGGACTTTTAATTCAAAGACAAAACATGGCACTAGCTCATCACCCCTTCGTTCCCCTCTCACTCCCCTCTTCATCGTTTGCTTGTTTACTGATTGGTTAAAGGCACTGTCACAGCAGTAGCCATCTACTCTACCTTCTCACTCAGTTCCCTCTCGCCTCACTATTTACATCATCTAAACAGGAATGGCACGCTGATGCCAACAGGTACAATATGTAGTTACTGTTGTGAATTTTCGCCTTGTGTTATTCGCTAGTATGATCTAGGGATTATTTATGTTTATTTGCGAGTAATCTGAGTTGTACATTCGCCGTAAGTGTGTGTGTCTGTCTGTGTGTTGGAAGTCAGTTCAGCCACTGCCTGAACTCAACACTCACCATAAAGTCTCCCTCCTTTTTCCTCTTTCCTCTCTCATGAAGTACAGTTCCTCTTCAGTCAGCAGTCAACATTACAGAACATAAACAGCTGACAGTAGGCATGTCCGCTCCTCATATGTCCGTGACTGGCTGTTTCAGAAAGATTGATAAGCGAGAGTGAAGATTAATCCACGTTTTAATCCCTAAAGTTTAAAAGTAAACTCTGAGCTTTCCTCCTGCTGGTAAATGGCTCCAGATAGATGTACCTTCAAGCCCTTGCCAAAAGTGTTAACCGACAGATAAATCTCTCTGTATTTCAAAGTATAGCAGAGTTTTTAAATCGGTTTCTGTAGCCACTTTCCCGCGCTGGCTTATTGGTAGTGATGCGTTTTATGAAAGATTGGTTTTCCAGAGCAGAAGTGGGGAGCAACTGTAGCGTCAGAGAAGGAGCCTGTGGCGTCATAAGCACGTCGACAGTGTTTGTGTAATTACTCTCACTGCCAGAAGAGGGAGACAGAAGTTCCACACTGCAGGTTTAAGCTTACGTGAGAAAAAATAGCTAACTTCTTCAACAATTAGTATTATATTTAATGCCGTGCTCTGACCGGAAAGACCTTTTTATTTATAAATGTGAATGAACTTAAGTACTACTGCTTAAATATCAAACAGCCATAAAATGTCAAAAGGTTGAACAAGCAGCTAGCAGAACAGTTCAAGGTTTGAAATGTCTGCAGGAAAAACTCAACAGAAACACGCCATTATTCTGAATCCAGTTTGTCAATATTTGAATATTTAGCATTCTCCTTAAATATTTAACCTTTCAGAGGATTTGAGCACAGATCATTGATGTTCACCTCAGCAACCTTGGTGAGGGTCAGCCAGTTCATTTGCTGTGTCTTCATACATGATAGAGTGATAGTATACAATTAAGAGCTACTGTGGAGGGAGCTGTTCCTGTTGGTTTTCATTCAAGCCACCCAGTCAGACGGTTTGAAGTATTTCTTGTGTAAGTTCTTTATTCCTGGTTCTAATCTAGGTCTCAGGTGTCATTCAGTGTACCTACTAAATCTGCCTCACAAACAGCTTAATGACAGCCTTTCATCAGAGGGTAATCTTTGGCCACCCGGTAACAGTAAATTAAAGTGAACTGTTCTTGTCGTGGCTTAGAGCTTCCTCTGATTCTGACCAGCCCAGTGTTGCAGAGTAAGAGTCTTTAAATGAGACTTAACCTTCTGTCTCACAGTAAACAACAACCTGACCTGTTTGCCGATTAGGAATTAGACCTGGGGGAGTTATTCATGTAGACCTACATGTGGTTTGACTCTGAGCATTGTTTCTGTTTAACTCAGTAGAGGGCTTTAAGGTGAATGTCTTCTAATGCTTGTTTTATATTTCCTCTCCACCTTTTGTCTAAACGTTGTACGTGCACAGTGTTGATATGTGTGATACTCGATATGCGTGAGTATCGGAGAATCACAATAAATTTTGGGAACAAAGGTTTTTAGTTTAAATATGATTTAACATAATGGATTAAAACCCACAAGTAAACGGTTAAATTCCATATTTTTATTACATTTTTCCTTAAAGATTATATTCAAATTGCATAAACAGACATACAGTACAATAGATTTCCTCAGTGACTGCAAGTTACCACAGTGCCGTGGTATCTCTCTCTCTCTCTCTCTCTCTCTCTCTCTCTCTCTCTCTCTCTCTCTCTCTCTACATATGACAACATGTGTTCCTGGTGTTGGGATACATGACGTGGGAGATGCTGAAGGGAGGGTCGTCTCATACCAAACATTCCTCTGCTTTATAAATAAATACACTTTAGACACAAGCACTCATGTTACACCAGCTTCATACTAATTTATTCTATGTCTCTATTTTGCAGCAAATCTGTTCAGTCTAAAGTGGAAAACATTCTGGTGAGTATTTTTGTTCGTGTTTTTAACCTACAAAAATGCAGTTAAATTAAACCTTTTTATTCATCTGTTTGCTTGTGATTTATTTTTCGAGCATATAAAAGTTGTAGCACATAGAGCTGAAACACTGTTGTTTCCTGATGGGTTAATTTCCTTCCCGGCATAATTTCAAAAATGACAGCGAACGTGTCCACAGCAGCTTTTTTAGGTCTACCTATAGAGGGCGCATCTGAGGCCAGATGAGTTACTGATGTTGGCTAGTTGGCTCAGCGACGTCAATTATTACTCTTTAAACTTTTAAACCATAACAGTTGACGATTTTTAAAACTATCCTCGAGCCTAAAAATGTAAATTTTAATCGTGACATCAGCTCAAAGATGCAGTGAGCCCTCTATGAATGGTTACAACAAGGGATTAACCTCTGACAGCAGCCTCCTCAATAGGTCAAATATGCTCTCAGTAGACCAGCGTCATGTTTTTGTCTCCTCTATGAATGGAGAATAAATCAGTATCTTTCATCCTCTAAGGTTCAAAGGGAAACATTATGATTTTAATAGCTAAATGAAAACTATTAGTGAATTATTTCTAATATGACACACATGCACCAGCAACAATGGCAGCAGATTGTCTGTTGTAGCTGCGATGCATTCAGATCCCATCTACTTAGGCCTCTCTGCAAGACAGCAAATACGTGTAGGCCTATATCCTAAAATGTTCAACTTCATAATGTACAAAGTTTCGCAAAATAAGTGTAAACTGCAAATTAACTATCAACTATTAAAATCAACCCTCTATATGTGTTTGCAGACTGGCAACATTTTTGTTTGAAGGTGAAGCGAGTTGAAGGGGGGAAAGGAGTTCACTGTGCAGAGCTGACGACACAGTAACATACAGACATCGACAGTCCAAGTCAGCAGAGCAGGAAATGACTCACTAAAAAGGCCAACAATGTCCTCTGAATGATACCCGGCGAGATTGTATCGGGATCGCTTATGAAACAGTGCCCAGTTTTAAAATGACAGTGCATATTTATGAGAATGATGTGCATTAAAATCGTATCTTTAGCCATGATGAGTGAGCTGCGGTTTCCCCAACAGCAAACAAGTTAATCAGAGAAGATGGACAGAATAATGTTTATTCTTAGGAGCCAATTGAGAGAGTGATTATATATACAGCATACTGTTTGAGTGAAGACATGTGTTGGCAGGGTATGGATATGTTTCTGTACTGTCACCCTGCTGCAAGCAGAGGATTCCAGTTCACCTTACAGACTCTGACTGTCTGTCTCTGTGTGTCTGTCTGCAGCCATTTATAATGTATGTGTGCACATACTTGTGTGTCTCGACTGTACAGTTATATGAAGGCAATATATTTATTTATACCTCTGCACTGCTAGGCTTAAAGTCAGCGTAAAACTTAGTCCTCACTATGGCCAAAAAGCTTAATTTTGGTCTCATCAGACTATAGAAGCTTTTTCTAGCTGAGTTTCTTCCGGTAAGCTATATGTAATATGAGAGTGGCTTTTTCTTTGCCTCTCTTCCACAGAGCTCCAATCCCAAAGTCCAACAGTCTCTAAACTCGTTTATACCTTTCTTGGTGGCCTTTTGAGGATGGTCTGCTCCAGGGGGATTTCAGCTGTGCCATACGCTTTCCATTTCTTAATGATTGATTTAAACTCAGATGGACGAAAAGGGGATCAAAATCGATGCAGCAGAACCAGAGATATTGTCTTGGATCTTCCTTGTCAAGACATAGTGCCTAGATTATCCACAGTGCAACGTTTTGGGGAGATGTTATGCTAGTAGTGGCTAATGTAGCCTCGAGCCGCTAGCCTCAAGCAGAGATAAGGAGCAGGCTACTGACATCTGGTAACCACACTGACTTCTAAATTGACTCCCCTTGATGTGTTTCACATGCAAACTTGTAGTCTTCAGGACCAACCAAAGCTGACTCATGTGACTCCATATGATGCAGATTATCCGATTTTGTGCTGCTTCCCCAATTTTTTTCGAGACATGAAGTAAAACTCCTCCAGACCTGTAAACAGACTGAACGGTGGAGCTCCACTTTAAACGGATGTTCACTGACTGCATCCCCTCACCCGTTCCTTTTAGTCACCATTTTGTGGAGTTGTTCAGGGAGTTCCTCAGTCTTAACAGTGAAGGTTTTACTACGATACGGACTCACCAGAAGTTAGTCCTCCAGATACAGCTGTACTACTTTCAATCTTACATCGAAGAGTATTTTCTTTCAAAAGTCTACTTTGATTAAGTGTTGTAAAACAATAAACATGATTACAAGGGGGTGAAAGCTTGTTAATAGGCTCTGCATAAGTTACTGAATTCACTCCTAGAGGGATATACAGGCGTACCACTTGGTGTTCAGTGTTGTCTGCTGCTGTCAAACCAGCAGAATTTAAACTGCTCCCTCTTCACACTCTCATGTTTCTTTTTCCCTTTGAAGAGCGCAGTTCAAAGTGCTGCAGACTGTGTGTGCTGAGGAGGCTTAGTTTGTACACTCGAGGCATGTTTGTATGTTGTGTGTGCTGAGTATGAATGAATGAGACGTGACCATGCAAAAACATACTGTGCATGTATGATCTAGAGTATGTGTTGTGTTTCATGTAATGTAAATGTTCTGATTCATGACCACTAGCTTTGCTGTTAGCTGTATGGTTGTAACAGGGTCAGAATATCATAATACTTTTTTTTGTATTTTATTAGCATCTTTGGCCAGGATAATATTTTCGTTGAGAACAAATAAGTGAGCAAGACTAAGATTCTAAAGCCTTTGAACTAAGTGTCAGCATACATATGCTTTTCAGGCGTAATGTTTACCATGTTAACCATCTTAGTTTAGCATTAGCATGCTAATATTTGCTAATCAGCACTGAACACAAAGGCTGATGGGAATATCATTAGTTTTGCAGGTAAACCAAATGGACAAATAAAAATTTCAACCTGATGACGGCACTAGAGGAAGAGCCAGGAGATCAATAAAGTTATTGCTATTCATCTTGAGGTGGACATGAATGTCTGTAAAAAATGGTAATCTGTCCCATAGCTGTTGAGAAATTTCACTCGAACTAAGAAACGTGAGCCTGCCGGTGGAACCAGAGTAAAAGTCAGAGAATCACCAGATTCATCCTGTGGAAATCTTGATAATCCATCAGATACTGGTTGTTTCAGTCTGGACCACAGTGGTGGATAGACTGATCAATAGATCATCTGCTAACACGAATAAGGAAACATTCAGTCTTGTTCATATACCTTCAATATTATTAACTATCCAAGAATCACTCCGTCACTGTGTGTGTGCTCTGTAGGCGTAACAGCACTGCTTCTACTTTTAAATCCTACTTTGTGCTGATGAATAGGAAGGCCAAATATTAAAACTCCCCTTTTTTGTCTCCTTTTTTATTTATACAGCAAGATGTGGAGAAGTTCTCAGACATTGAAAAACTCTACCTCTACCTTAAGTTACCTTCTGGTCCCAGCAGTAACACTGATAAAAGGTAAGGATACACCTACAGTAGACAGTATATATGGAAAAGTAGATAGTTGATGGAACATATATGAGACAGGAAACCACATAAACGATACATTTCTATTCACTTTTTAAAAAGCTAATCACCTGACACACACAGCTTCGATCAGCTTGGGTGAGGATGACTTCTCAGGACTGAGGCTACAGTGACGTGGGTGTCAAAGTGTTGAGTCTTTAGCTGTGTCATTTGTCAATCAATCAATGATCCACATCTTTTTTCCAGTGACCAGAGCGCCCTGTCATCAAGCCGCACACAGCAGATGCATGCATTCAGCTGGATCCACAGTCATTTGGAGGAGTACCCAGAGACCTCTCTCCCAAAACAGGAGGTCTATGATGAATACAAGTACGTATAAACAGACTTTAAATGTTCTTATATGAGATTAAATGTTTCTGTCACTATCATAATGAAGCTGAGACTTCATTGTTACTCTCATAGTTTCTTATTAAACACATAAAAATGTATAACAGAGAACAAACTAGATTATTTTCCATTACTTTACTATAGACTTCATTATTTATTTGAATATTTATCACTGATGTTCACCTTTTGATTAGATAACAACTACTGTTTGAAATATTTATCCTCTAAATTGCTGCCTGCTAAAGATAAGATAAGACTTAATTGATCCCTCATCGGGGAAATTCACTTGTTACAGCAGCTTAAGAATGAATAAAGTATAAAATATTAATAATACAGACTATGTACAATAAAAATGAATAAATAGGATATACACCTGAGGTAAGTAGTCGTGCAAAGTAGCTCTGATGTTGGGTTATGGTGACAGAGAGACAGCAGCAGTGTTACATCTATGTTATGAAGTTGTGTGTTGTATGTTATAAAGCATCAGTATAAATAGACGCTGCAGGCATTGGAATCATAGAGAACAGCATGTGGTGGTAATATTAGAATGGAAAGTCTGAGACAGCCATTGAAACGCTCTGACAGAGTTATGTAACTGTCTTTTTAACTCTACCAGGTCAGAAATACAGTGCCCTCCAGAAATATTGGCGCCTTTAGGACAGACAGGTGAAGAGGCTTTAAAGAGGCGCAACGTGCCTCACTTCAATACAACGAAAGCTTTTTGTTTTGTACATTTAATAATCACATTACAGTTGTTTTAAAACTTTATTGTCACAGATACTGAAGTCTTTCTTAGGTAGTTGTTTATTTTTTACCATTTATAATTTAAACAGCCATCAGTGTGCTCCGAACCTGCCTTGATTTCAGAGTTACAGCTCACTTCATAAGTAAATGGAAAGAATTTATATGAAAAACTCAATGTAGATATTTCAGCAATACAAATGTTTTCACGTACTGTACGTGTATGCTGCATATTCTGGATATATAACTGGTAAAAGCAAATGTAAGATGGGACTGGTGCAGAATCACAATCAGGAATGTCAAGATTTGGAAACATTTAGAGTTTAGTTTAAACTGTTCTCACGAAACTCTGAGCCACTAGTACAAATGTGCTGTACTGCAATTCTTCACACTTAACTTTAAATACTGTATCATACCTGATTTGGCCACTGAGGGGCAGCACAACAAGCTGTACTGTAAACAATATTGACATCACTTTCAAAAGTTCATATAGTGAATGTGTTAGCGAAGACTATTCACTCATCCAGTTACAGAGCAACGTTAGCGTTTATTTGGTGTCATGTTTCTGTCCAATATTCACTCTGTGTTTGGTCTCTGCCAACTCCTGAGAAAAATATCTCTTTTGTTAGCTGCTCAATGGTCCTCTCTGCTCACCAGCTCTTTGCTAACTTTGTCTGCTGGACAACACTGATGAAAACCATTAGAATGAACCAAAACATTACATTTATGGGCCATAAAACCAAAGCAATGAGCCGAAAGGCGCTTAACTGCGGATTCTTAATGTAGTTAGAATTCAATTCAGTTCATCGCTACAATTGATGATTTACATTATATGAGTATTTTTATAGAGGAGCTTTCATGGTTCCAACCAATATTATCCCACATGACGAAAAAGTCACACTGAATTTTAGAATTGGGAAAAATAGTTTCAATCACCTCACATTCACCAGGGATTCAAACATGAATTGCTCAGAAAATAATTAGCTGATATGACATTATCAATTCCATATTTGTCATCAAATTTATTCTGTACTGTCTTTCAGGAGCTTCTGCGACAATCTTAACTACCACCCACTGAGTGCTGCAGACTTTGGGAAAATGATGAAAAACGTCTTCCCGAACATGAAGGCGCGCCGACTCGGCATGAGAGGAAAATCTAAATATCCTTGACTGGAATGGATTGTAGCAGTCTGGCCTCTGTCTCTGGTCTCAGACCACCTGCTGTTGCAGTTCATAAGCTCTCTAAATATAGATGTGAAATGAAATGAAGTCCCCCTCTGCCGTCGGAAGCACAAGCATAATACAGAGGCCCCTCAGGGGAGTCACTGTGATCTTGACCTTCATGAAGTTGTGAAAAGCTAGTTTATATTCATGACCTTCAGTCATTCAGGTTAATTAAATTATCATTGTCATTCATTTTATGGGTTATTATGTGTAAAAACTTAAAATATTTGACTTTTGAAGGGAGTTTGCTTTGAACTCTTGTTAGTAAACTGTCTAAGGACTCATTTCATTTTCGTCTGTACAATATTTCCAGTAATAAAAGTACCTATAAAAGAACTGGTTCAATACAAATATAATAAGCACATGCAAATTGTTTTAAAGTAAAATAGATTTACTCCAACAAAGTGTTTAAATTATTCTAAACACTTGAACATCACATAATTTATTTACAGTGTATAGACTAAGTAATGTAAGACGTACTGTAGTTATAGGTGACTGAAAATTTAAAAAGCAAAAAAAATCACATTTGGAGCAGCTCATGGCAATAGATAGTTTTTACTTGCGATAACAATTTTAGGCATAAGATGCCAAAGTCTCCCTGATTGGTGGTTCACCCTCTGTCACACATTCAGTACAAAATGTCTTCTAAAAATCCACTAACACAAAGCCACACTGAATAATTTGGAGTAGTTGGGCTGAAGGGAGGTGTTCGGTGCTGTTATTCATAGAGCCCAGTGTCAGTTTACACTTCACTATGGCCTGTCCTGTCGTAGTGTTTTTATTTTACTCTAATGGGAACTATTTGTGAAGAACAGGTGACTAATCTTTAATCTGTGTTAAATCAGTTCGAGTATGACATGAGGGATTACTTTGGTCGCACAGGGTCAGAAGCTGGACCAATTAAACTTGCTACCAGACTCAAATCAGACATAATCATTTTAACATAGACTGTAACTTAATTTTATGCATTATTTAGACCCCTGCTCTCCAAATAAAGCCTTATTTAATGGTGCTTGAACTAAGATACAATGTGTAATAAAAAAAAAAGCATCTGTACATTTTGATTTGTGCTAAAAAGCTCCCTGTCTGACAGATTGCCTCAAATAGTGAATATTGCACAGATGATTTTCTACAATTAAATGTTTTACATGTGCAGATTTTAAATATTGTATTCGAGTTCGTCTATTGTTCTGAGCTCATAGTTTCAGATGTCCATTGATTTATTAATTGTTCTTTTTTTATTGACTAGTTAATTAGCTAATTGTCGTCCTAACGTCGCATACAATATATGGTATATTGTCAGCATATGTTCGTTTTCTGGATGAATGAATCCCATGTTTTTTATCTTAACAACAGCTAACATACTGCTATAGTGGTCTAAGAAAGAGGCCTTTTGTTCACATGCCATCTTTGCCCACTCTGGATCTCCATAAAACAGGGGATGGAGTAAGAACATTTATATTTTTCTTATCGATATTTCAGAACAATCCCGAGTCTCTTTATATTCTGTAGCCATCATTGTCACTGTTCTGTCATGCAGTGTGTCATATATATATATATATATATATATATATATATATATAACCACTTATCATCTTGTATGTAGCTCCAGTGTGATGTCATCGAGTCCGCGGGCCAGCTGAGCAGCATAAAGGAGGATGTGCGATTTGCAGCCTGTGATCTGGTGTGTGAATGGGCCCAGAAGGTGCTGAAACGCCAGTTTGATGCTGTGGAAGACTTGGCTCGCTTCCTAATCGACAGCCATTACATTAGCAACAAGTCTTTGGCAGCCCTCACTATTACAACCGGCACAGCAACAGGTACGACACAGTCAGCCTCACGCCCCGCTTAAAATCAGCTCAATAGTGGCATCTAGTGGCAGTTTCCTTTTACTGTGCTTTTATTCCAGTCTGGAGGATGGCTGTATTTTTAAATGCCTTTTAAAAATCTGAAAGTTTTACACCTTTATTAGAGTATTCTTATCAAAAACATGAATGTAACACACTCGGCATGTGGATTAACAACAATACGTAATCCATAGAACCAAGGATAGTCTTTTAAAACGTACAGTTTCTGTAGATTACCGTGGCTTCTGCAGAATGGAACAAGTTACCAGACACAATCAACAAGTGCTCACATAATTAAGAAATAAATGCATTTTTACCTAAAGCAGACTATATGACTAAATATACACATGTTCCTTATTCATGTTGTCTTAGTTTTCATGAATTTTATGAACAGTCATACTAACATTTTGTTTATCCTATTTATAGTTAGGATCAGCTGCTTTGTTTTATCTGTTCTTATTTTATTTTATTTTATTTTTGGACCTTCCATTCCTTATTGTATTAATGTTTGTTAGGCCATTTTTAATGTGTGGTCCCCAGGAAGATTAGCAACTGCTATGACAAAAACTAATGGGATCCCAATAAAATAAACAAATAAATAATAAGTTAAGGGGTTGTCTAATGATCAAACCTTATTGTACATGTAATTTAAGCTTACACATTTACATATTATAATGGTGCACTTATTACCCTTTACTAATAACTGTATCATGATATGTATCTATGTCCCCCTGTTTCCTTTCTTTAGAGATGAATACTCCGCAGTCAGTCTCAGCATTCGTCCCTGCTGCTGAGGCTCACTCCTTCCAGCCTCATGTAACCACCCTGTCCTCACCTTCTGTCGATGCGAAGCAACAGCTCCAGAGGAAGATCCAGAGGAAACAACAAGAGCAGAAGCTACACTCTCCTTTACCTGGAGAGGGACAAATCAAGAAGGCAGATGATGGTGTGCCTTGTGCTAGCCCCACCCCTCCGTCACCTCAGCCAACCATAGGCATCGTGGTCGCTGCTGTCCCGAGCCCCATCACAGTGAGAAATCAGAACTCTCAATCCACATTACACTGTCGACTTCAAATGTTAATTGTATTAATGCTAATAACCCATTGAACTCAATTTGCTTCCAAAATACAACAATAATTTGTAAAGTTGAGTAAAGTCTGACTGGTGCAAAGTTACACATATAATTTTCAGTTCATGAAAATCAACAGATAGAAATAGAATTCTATCATCTAGAATGCAGTTGGTACACCCTCTGATTGCCTTTTCTCCCTGCAGGTACAGCGAAGCAGCCAGCTGATTTCCCCAAGTCCAGTGGGAGTGGTAGAAAACAAAATGCTGCCTCTTAACTTCCAAATGGTGACCCAGGCAGTGAAACAGAGCCCCCAAACCCCACAAAATATTCTAGCCAGTCCCGCGGGAGAGCGCACTGCTCGGCAGCGCTACACTCAAATTCTGCCCAAGCCTTCGGCAACGACTGCTATCACTTTGCGCTCGCCCTCCACCATGATCATCAGCAACAGCCCCATTAAGACTGTGATGACTACCTGTCATGTCAGTCCAGTCAGTTTAGTCAAGATGACAGCCATATCGCTCGCACCCAACAGCAGCAATACCACCACTTCGCTCACAAACACCACGCTGCAGCCGGCATCTGCAGGCATTAACAGTTCAGCAGTTGCAGAAGAAATCAGCCACAACCAAAGCATGAGGAGTACTTCTGCAGTCCCCATTCTGGCCCCGGTGGCCAGGCCAGGGCAGGCTGCTAACAAACATCCCATTGATGTTGAAATGGAAGTTGAAGCTATACATAGAAACAGCCAAATGCAAAATCCAATCAGTCTAATTTTGACCCAGGAAGCAATGGCAAATAGGGTTGGAGGGGCTGTACAGAGGGCTGCCAGTGTGCCCATACCTCACACTAGAGACTTCCTGAGTCTGGAGGAAACATCCAGCACTAATTACAATGGAAAGTCCTCCTCAAACACTAACACTGTGGCAGTGGTCGAAACCAGCAATAATAGCGCCACTAATGCAAGCACTTTGCACTTAACTCCATCCACTCAGAATACCAGCGCTGTTTCTTTACTGAACACCAGCAGAACACCATTTGAGGAAAGAAACAGTTTTACATTATCAAAGGAAGGTTTCTTGTCCACTAAGAGCCTCAGGAAACGCTCAAGCCTCAGTCCAGACCTTTCGCCAGTCAAAAGAGTTTTTATGCCCCAGCAGGCAGTGGGGGGCACTGATGGTCTTGGATATGGGTTTAGAAACACAGTCAGTAACCTCCCCAGGCCAGGAGCTCCAGCTAGACCGGAAAGTGCACCAGTGTCCAGGGAGGTAGAGACGAAAATGAACTCTGTCTCATCCAATCATGTCCACGCACTCTGCACTTCCTCTTTCAGAGCCAGTGGCTTCTACTCTGTTGCCAAAACACAGAGTTCAATGCAGAGGAAAAACACTCCCACTGTTATGGAAACTAGCACTTCAGTCAGTCACGCATTAATACAGCAACAGCGGGGGCACACAATGGCTAATGTGCATGCCATACCTTATAACCCAGGCCTCCTGAAACATTCAGTTGCAGGTGATGCTTTGAGTTCAAACTCAGCCACAGAGAGCCTGGAAGGAGCTCAACAACAGAGCTACACTCAGTCCAACCCTGCTTCTGAACACTTTTTCAATCAAGCTTCATTGTCGAGTCAGCTTTCGTTGCAGACTGATACAGACTACTTTCCCTTTGATGATGATGTGACTCAGGACAGCATTGTGGAGGAGCTGGTGCAGATGGAAGAGCAAATGAAACTTAACAACATGCAGGAGTTTGGAGGCTGTGTCACACTACAGAGCCAACAGGCTATGATGCCGGATAACATAATGGCCACCAATCAGACCATGACTGCTTTCTATCATGCTGCAAACAGCCACAGCAACCCGATCCAAACTCCAACGCTGACACCCACTCCCACTCCCACGCCCACGGAAATGATGGGAGGAACACAGGGCATCACTGGAGAGAGCCCCTGCTCCCGCATCGCCTCCACAACCCCAGTGGACAGTGCACTGGGAAGCAGTCGTCACACCCCAGTTGGTACTCCACACTCCAACTGCAGCAGCAATGTGCCTCCCAGTCCAGTGGAGTGCAGGAACCCGTTTGCATTTACACCCATCAACTCCAGCATCACTGGTCTGCATGACGGCAGCACCGTCTCCAGCAGCCCTGTCAAGCCCATGCAGAGGCCGATGGCCACCCACCCAGACAAGACTAGGCTGGAGTGGATGAATAACAGCTACAACAGCAGCAGTGGGAGCTTAAACAAGTCAAACAGTGGAATGGGAATCCTCCCCAGCTATCAAGGCCTGATAGGTGACCATTTTCAAAAGCCTCATGCCTTCGCCGTCCCTCATGCACGGCACCACGACAGCCATTTTGGCCGCTTGACTCCCATCTCACCCGTGCAGCAGCAGGTGGCAAGCATGGCTAACATGACCAAGCAGGAGGGTTTTGCCGTACCTGCCCCTCTGGATAACAAAGCCACCAATACACCTTCTACAACTTCTCGATGTCGCAGTGTAAGTCCCGCTGTGCATCAGAGAAATCTGAGTGGCAACACAGGAAGCCTTCCCTATATCCCTCGTTCGGTAGTGTCTCCCTTTAACTCACCTATAACTCCTGAGGTGTTAAACATCTTTGCAAACAGCCAGACAAATCTCGGGGTGAGCAGCATGGCTCAGAGGAGCCATTCTGTGCCACTCAACATTATGATGCAAACTGAGGTCCTGCCTACACCGGGCCACCAATGCACCAGTGAAAACATCACCAATATCCTTCTGAGCAAGCTGGATGGGGACCACAATGACACTGTGCAGGGTCTGGGCATCAATAATTTACCCTCCAGCTATACTGCACGCATGAACTTCACCCAAATCCTCGAGTCTGACCCCAACTTTTCCTGCAGTGACAACCAGTTCAGCCTGATGGCCTCTGACTCCACCAGCTCATGCAAGTTGCAGAGGTCAAATTACCTCATCGAAAATGCTATTAATGAACAAATGATTGTCTCAGCAGGCGAGAGCCCAGCACTGTCAGCCTCTGGAGAGCAGCATCGACAACAGGCCCAGTCTATGTTGTTATCTTTGAGCTCACAGCAGCATCAGCATTTGGATTTTAGCAGCACTGTGAAAGACCTCCTGATAGAAAACAGCCTTACTGCTGGCAACCAGCTCATGGAACAGTCAGAGCTAAATGCAGGTGGGACAGATGTCCCTTGTGAAATCAGAATGAATTCGGAGCTCCCCAGTAGCATCAATGACCTGAACGCATTGGACACAAACCTTCTGTTTGACCCCAACCAGCAGCAGGGGCAGTATCAAAATGCTGCTGCAGAGGAGTTGGTGAATGATCCACTATTTCAGCAAATCACCAGCGAGGTGGCACATTCAAGTGGACTTGACTGGCTAGAAAGCAAGGATCATCCAACTGTTGGGTTGATGGGTTGAAACTGTTTTTTTTGTCATGTTGAATATGTTAAACTGTGGTTGTGGTTTTATTTATTTTCAGGCATTTATGACACAACACTGGACACATTGTGGGTTGTCCATTTTAAGTGCCAGGTTAAACTGCAGTGATGATGCAACACTCTGATTAAAATGCTGGTCATTTACCTTTAATCAGGGAACATCACCTCACATTGTTTGATCAAGAGCATTTACAACAAGTAAACAAAGATTACTGAGCAAAAAAACAAAACAAAAAAAATCATAAAATTTCACTGAATATTCAGTAAAAAAAGTGTTTCTTAGTATAAAGAAATGTGGAAATAAATGAAACAAGATTGTTATAAAAACTCTTTTATAAAAACAATTATTTATATCATTGTGTCTAAATCCTGGCAAGTGCAAGCCTTATCTAACTAGAGCATAAGGTACAAAATAACAAAATGTATTTACTGCTGAACTATGTCATAAATGAAACATTTGCGTTTGGAGTTTTTAGGCGTCAGTCTGGTGACGGTGCTATTTCTTTAGCTGAAGAAGATATTAATAACAAGACATGTTTAAAAGTATGCACCTGATTTATAGAAATATCCTTTTAGTGACAAAAACAGAATCAAATCTCATCCATGTGAATTCATTTAAAATATTCTGGTCATCTGTCATCACAGATGGTTCACTTTGATGGAGTACATAAAGAGTACTCTGCTAATACTTTAAGTGTACTAGAACCCTAAGTGTTAAATGTCTAAACTGTCATTTTCAAAGTTGTAAAAATGTGTCATTTTCAAGCTTCAAAATTATTCTTTTATATAAAGCCTTTCTGACAATCATCAGACTTTTGGACTGGAGCCAATAAATGTAAAGAGCCAAGTCAAACATCTGTGCACTATAGTCAGAGCTCAGACAACTTGAAGATATTGCTATCAATAACATGATTAAGCTTCTTCTGCACTTTGATTTGTTTGTCAACTGCCACTTTACAAAAGTTTGAAAAAAATAACTGTTTTGTATAATCATATCTATTAAGTTTTAGCAGCTCAAATGAACGCCTTGAATTTACATCCCCAATATGTCTTTAATTATTTAATCTATGGATATATGATGAAATATTAATAATACACTATATGGGGGAAAAAAAACAACTGTTCTCTCACAACTGTGGTTCTGAGTTGTTTACTGTGGACACATTCAGCCAAGAAGGATGACCTCTGTCCTGCTGTGATGCCATAAAATAGCTTTAATTACTCATTGAGTATTTATATGGCGTTATATAGTAATTAAGTAACACAGAGCATTGTGAAGGATTGTGGGATACCTTTCATGTTGCTACGTACAACATTAAAAGTGCCCATCAAACACAGCGAACTTAACCACTGGTAGGAGAACAGAAACCATTTAAGAATTAAACTCTCCCCCTTGGATTAGTGGGTCTCTGCACTTTTACATTATGAATAAAAGTAATAATATAATCTTTAGCACTTAGAAAATGCATTATTTGTATTGTGTGTAAATAATGCCTTTGAGTTGAAGATGAAGGTTTTCATCTGAAAACGACAAAAAGGACTTGATATTACTCATCGTACTGCACTGACAATCTGTAAGAGTCGTGTTTCTTTACATAAATGCACTGTGTTTGGTTTGGATGACAGAGGAGTATTCTTTACTGCATGCCCTGAGGCGTAACAACAAATCAGCTGTGAAAGTCTTTCTTTACACTGAGGATGAAGGCCACAGATGAGATGAGCCTCACGGATACTCCTGAGGGTTTTTGAGCCTTATGTCCATGCCAAAGATGTAAATATAACCTATGATAACATGCACTAAGATCTTGGGTGTCTAATATCAGTCTCCTATGTGATAGCCATAGCTAATATATTCTGTAATATGAAGAATAAAATGGGAATTAAGTGAAAAACTGTTGACATTTGCAGCACTGGAAATCACGTCTTTATAAATCCACACACATCAGGACAATATTAAGGATAACTTTGTTTACTATTGTTGATGCTTTTATAAAGTCAACAGGTGAATCATTTTTTTATGGAGGCAAAAAACAAAACAAAACACTGTATTCATGAGCTGTTTGTCTGTGTTCGTGTTAGATCCCTGAGTGTGTTTGTGTGGTTGGTCACACTATTTTTATTTGTTGTACAGATCGACAGTGTGGCCCATCGTCCAGTGTGTTTTTGTTTTTACTATTTATTTACTTTTATTTAGAGTGTGTCGTTCGTACTGAAGATGTAACCTTGCAAACCATATGATCTTGTGGATTCACTATGCTTATGTTTTGTAGCATACTTTTTAATGTAATGATATATTATAACGTCTGTCAAAGCAGACTGTTTCATTGTAATATACAATCTCATTTGGAGTAGCCTTTAATTTAATAACGGTATAACTTTTCTTATTCGTATTCAGTTTTTGAATCTCAGTTTAGATGTTTCTCTCTACTGTGTCTGTGAAAGCATTTACATTTATTTGGTTAGCACTGACATTTGTGTTTAATGAAGACTTTCCCCTCCCTCTTGTTGAAAGTGGTTCAGAGCTGTAGAACTGCCCTCCACTGTTATGTTGCTGTGATCAGTGTACAGGGGACTTCTTCTTTTTTTTTAGCATTTTAGCAAGTGCTTTTATTAGACAAAGTGCTTGTTGATACTGGTTTTTAAAGACTTTTTAAAACTAATAAACATTTTTAAGTACATCGGTATCCTGGAGTCAGTGTTCTTTTTTTAAATATTCACTTAAAAGAGGCAAAGGCTTGGCAAGAGACTCTGGAGCTTTAGTAAGTAGAGGTCATTTGTTGGTAATTTCTTGACGACTTATTGCTCCCTACCACCTCATGCAGCTGGTGAGCCTTTTTTTTTGAGAATCTAGGTAAATGAAATTATGGAGAATACCACACTGGGTAGCAACAGTGTCGGACTCAGTGTCCATATAGCACATTTTATCACATTTTCTTGCACACTGGGCCATCGAACCCCAGAATCCACAAATGCAATTGCCAATATTGGGTATATTTTTTATTGTCGATTATTCAAATGGGACTGACATTTGACTCTTGTGACCAAGGTTGAATAAGGAAACCAAAAGCTGCTGGTTTGTTTAATACGGACCGTCTTCAGAATCCACTTAAGCTGCTGTTCAAGCAAGCATGCTGAGAAATACTAATAAAAATAATGTTTCCATATCTTTAATGGCTTAATGGTTTACTTCATAATGTTCATTATTACTATTTTATAGTAAGTAGTATTTTTATAGTTAGTATTTTTTTATATTTAAGATATGTGTTATCTTAATCTTATGTGTTATTTATAAGTATTTTACACAAAACATTGCTCAAAACATTTGTCAGTTTTATGTGGCTTGACAAATTGTTTCAGTAAGGCTCAACATTGATGTAGTAGCTGTGCAGCTTTGTCAATCAGGAAAGAGAATGTAAAATTGGCATATTGTTTAATAAAGTCTGACTGAAATTTCACTCTGAAATGTATCATAGGCCTACGGTTTGCTAAATGTGATAGACGTTCAAAGCTCTCACTAACAACGTGCGGTTAGAAATAACAAACTGCACATAAATAATTCATAAAATCAGCTTAAGACTAATGGTTCATCATGAACTATTAATAAAAACTATTGTCTGAATATCAGCCAATGTTTATTTTATAGGGGATAAATTGCAAACATCTATTTCAGATGTAATTTAAATTTGTTTCCATGAGTAGGCTCTGATTTTGGCATCAACCGTCAACCATCAATTTCTGCAGTCAGAAATGTTACAGTAAACTATAGCCTATTCTATACACTTAAACATCATCCATGCTGACTGTGTGCTCATGGACTTAATGTTGTGTAAAGTGATAATAAGAGAATAACAGTGTGCATGTGGGTTTTCACATTGTACCAGCAACAAAAATGTGTAAGGCCTCCTGCAATAACAACACTGTGAAAGAAATGAATACTCTCAGTTTGACACTTAATACTTTTGCATGTGTAAAATTCAATGCAGAATGTTCACTTTTAATGGAGTATTATTGCATTGAAGTATTGATACTTGTAATTCAATATGTGATGTGATGACTTAACTGAAATCATTTAACTGTATTTGAATAGCTTAACTGGAATTGATTTAAATGAACTGAAATGCAATTGCTTTTAACTGAAATTATGATTTACATAGATTTGCATTGATTAGAATTACTTGTACTGAATTCTACAACTTGGATTGGATTAAGGACCGTGGTCTGGTGAGAATCATATTGTTGCTGAACCATGACTCAGTCAGGATGTCTCTACTGTGTGATCAAGGGGAGATAAGCATGAACCTCCAACGTGTTACGCCATCCCCGCACAGAAAAAGGCAGAGAGGAGATGCAAAAGGAAGAGAGGAAATGTTAAGGATGAGAAAACAAGTGAGAAGAGATAAGACTATAAGAAACGTAAGGAGAAAAGGAAGAGACAAGAAAAAACTATTACAGTAAGTGAAGAAATGTAAATAAAGAAATGAAGAGAACACAGGAGGGGACGATAAGAAGTGTGAATCTTTTCATGGAGAGGAATTTCCTGTTATTATCAGAATTCATGCTGAGTGTTGAATTGTACCTCTGTTTAACAACATGTGAAGATACAACCCTCATTGTCTTCCAGTTACTCAGTCTGCCATGTTTGTTTTTTATCTGCTTGGGGCAATGATTGAATTTAGACATCTAATTGAAGTTTAATTCAATCACATATGTAGAAGGTGAGCAGCACTGTCCTACACTGTTGTCCAGAGCAGCTCCACTGACACAGTTGCGGGGGGGTTACCTCACTCAAGGACACTTCATAGCAGAAGTAAAGGTGGCTTTCATTACCTTCAGCTTATTGTTCCCCTACTGGTTCAGGGAAAGGAACCAGCAAACACTCATTAAAAGTTCAACCAGATTTGTATTATCTCAATGTGGGTAGTACGTGCAGATGAACAGTGTTAAACTCCTCTTCCAGTTTGGCTGTACCCAGAGTCCCCCACTCATTTACTGGCCTGGAAGCCTTTTCCCCTTTAATTCTCATGCCACTGCCCTGTCTAATTATACCCAATTAAACATATGAAACCAAAAGGAGGCATTTTGAGAATCAGCACACACCCTTGATTTGTCCACAGGGTGTTTCCACAGACCATGCTTGATCGCCTGACTCTCCTGCCATATGTTAGAGTGGTATGTCGTATACCTTTATCATTCTCATTAGTTTATGAAGTTTAGTGACCCCACATGATAGGCTTTTTTTCACTGCAGACATTTTTGTCTTGACGCAGCAGAAAAATCACAGGTGCAACTAATAACATTAATGATGGCTCTGTTCTATTTGGGTGTTCCAATAAGTAATGCCTGTTAGCCAGCATGTAGACTTAAAGGACCTGGGATCTGTAACACCTAAATTAAACATTTTTATTCCCTTTTGGAACTTAAAATGGAAATACTCAAGTAAAGTACCTTAGAATTGTACTTAACGTACTGCACTCAAGTAAATGTTCCTTTGTTACTGTGCATTGTATTGTACTGTGTATAACATTTAAACCTGTGCTGGAAACCGGCTCCAGCTGGCCTTCTAGCTCTGTGGTATTTCAAGTAACTTGCAGTACCTTGTTCGTCTTGCAGCAGAACAAAACACCTGCACCATGCTCTGCCTGAGCTGACTGTTTGATTGATGACAGCCCAAAGCATCTCTAACCACATACTGTTTATGTTTCTCCAGGCCTCCTGTATTTAAACCAGAAGTGTGGCTGTACCTGATGAGTTACAGTAGCAGCTTGCCTGACATGACAATTAAATGAGACTAGTTTTTGGTTTCCTAACTTCCAGGCACGTGTTGCTTTCAGTTTAATTTCAGTAAATCCAGTTTCAGTAATAAACTACCTAGAAAATCAACAGAAACTGGGATCTTAATATTTTTATTACTTGAGAGTGAGCATCTGGATATCCATTAACTATGTTACCAGGAAATCTAACCTGAGATACAAATACAAACGTATGGAAGCAAGAAAAATTATCTAAATTTATTAGCTACTGATGTACCATATTTTCTGTCAAATAGTGATATTGGTATCGGCCTTAAAAAACCCATCCTGTATCAACTACGCTACAATTGACACAGTTGATTTTGATTGGACTTCAAATTCAAATTCAGAGCATGTAATTGCATTTCAGTCCAAATATTGTTCAGTCATGTGACAAACATTTGAATCACAACACCTATAAACATGGAGGGTTGAATCAAGGGCAACAGGACTTATCCAGTGC
>JBBPCS010000130.1:18608451-18639907 GCA_037974645.1 Hollardia meadi
ACACACACACACACACACACACACACACACACACACACACACACACACACACACACACACACACACACACACCTATGACTGACCTTTACATGTGTTTTTTAATGTGATGAAATGTAACTAGTTACATTTACTCAAGTACACATCTGAGCAACTTGTGCTTTACATTAGTATTTTAATGTTCTGTCACATTATATCTCTATGTCACAACATTTCAGATGGAAATATTGTAACATAGCCCACTACGTTTATTTAGCCCCTGTTACTTCTGTACTGTGTCATTAAATTAGCTTCACCATGACCCACAAAAACATTACAGTGATGCTTACACAGTTTTAGCACGAACAATCAATTCATATGACACTGACACAAGATGTTCTGCTGCATAAAGTGCTTTCTTTTGAAACTAAGCGGCTATAACCAATATTTTACACTAACTGTATCAAATGACAATGTGAAAGCAATGTGAGCTGGGCCACTTGCAGTGGTTAACCTACAGAGAATTATCTGAATATGAAGCTCCCCTCATCTTTAAGGAGGTTTATAGACAGTTTCAGCTCAATCTTGTTTACTCACACAGCCCTCAAAGTGTCATTTTAAGCTTCTCAAAGTTAAGTTAAAAAAGCTCTGAAAACCCACTACACATACCTGCTCAACACCAAACAGCAGACAGACACACTCACAGGCTAGAGGGTGAACATAATAAAGCATGTAGCAGCCAAAGAGCCAGATATTTTCCTCAGGAGTTGGAAGAGACCAAAAACAGGGCTAAAAGAGTCAATATTGGCCTCAACAGGTGACCAAAACATCACTGCTAATGTTGCTTAATAACTAAATGTATAAAAATATGTAGTAAAAGGTCAGTGCTGTGTTAACAACACTGCGTAAGAAGAGGTGTTCACTTTAAGTTTAATCTCATTTTAGCTCTGATTTTGGTCTCTACCAACTGCTGAAGGAAATATCTGGCTCATTAACCTCTAAAATAAATGCTAACTTTGTTTGGTGCCGAACAGGTAGTGTACAGTTTGTTTTTAGAGCTTTTGCGCCAGAAACTGGGGCGTGCTGAGACCTGAAATACCTCAACAAGTGCAGCGAGAGGTAAAACAATGAAAACCAAAACAATGAGCTGAAAGAAGCAGAGCTGAGGAGAACTGCAGGATTACCTCTCCATGAGTTTGTCACTGTGAGCAACACCTTTAACTCTACACATAGTCATTGTTTATATAAAAATATTGATTAAAGCTGCTTTAGGTATTGACGTTTTCCACCACAGTTGAATTGCACAGTGTACCAAAAATGCTTGTAAGAGTTTTCCTGAAAATCACATATTCCACTGGATAAAGAACAGAGCTTTCCCAGATGAATGTCTCAAGACAGGAATCTTGACACATTGTTGAGCACTGTTACAAATCTATTCTAAATAAATAAACCTCACATTCATGCCTGCTATCACAAGACTGAACCCTCACAGTTTAATGCTGGAAATGAGCTCTGTCTTTCACTGCACCTCACCTCCCTTCTCCACCACTAAAACATCCATCCATTATCTCCCGCTTATTCAGGTATCGGGTCGCGGTGGCAGCAGGCTAAGCAGGGTATTCCAGACTTCCCTCTCTCCAGCAACGCTTGCCAGCTCCTCCAGGGGTATCGTGAGGCGTTCCCAGGCCAGATGGGATATATAATCCCTCCAGCGAGTTCTGGGTCTACCGCGGGATCTCTTCCCAGTTGGACGTGCCCGAAAGACATCCAAAGGGAGGCGTCCAAGAGGCATCCTAATCAGATGCCCGACCACCTCAACTGTGTCCTTTCGACGCGAAGGAGCAGTCGCTCTACTCCGAGCTCCCCCCGGATGTGCGAGCTCCTCACCCTATCACTAAGGCTGAGCCCAACCAACCTCCGGAGGAATCTCATTTCAGCCGCCTGTATCTGTGATCTCATCCTTTCGGTCACTACCCAAAGCTCATGGCCATAGGTGAGGGTTGGAATGTAGATCGACTGGTAAATTGGTAAACTGGTAAACTCTTCACCACAACGGTCTGGTACAACGCCCGCATTACAGCTGACGCTGCACCAAACCGCCTGTCCATCTCACGCTCCATTTTCCCATCACTCGTGAACAAGACCCCGAGATACTTAAACTCCTTCGCTTGGGGCAGCAACTCACTCCCCAGAACTGAAACTTGCTTTCAGAAATTGACTGATTTGTTTTTTAGTGTCTATGTATAGATGCTATTGAAGGCAAACTGATTACACAGATCAATGGGCTTGTCCAATAACCAAATTTGTATTCTGGCTCCACATTTACAGCCTGTAATTCAACTGAGTTATCACAGTTATAGAGTAGGCCTATAGACTAATTTTGTAAAGGAATCTCCTTTTTGATTTGAGCCACTAAAGATGCTCAGACAACCACTAAAGCTGACACAATACAAACAGTCAAATTTGGCCTCAATCGCAACACCACATATGCATTTTTACATACACACCTCTGCTTCTGTGGCGTCACTTTATTTACCCTCCATAACAGCAGGGGTGCATTTATTTGGAGAAGGTGGAACCATAATATAGGGATACGGAAAATTGCAGTGAAGAAACAATGGCTGCAGTATAAGAGCCACAAGGTGTCAGCGGGTATGTGAGAAGCCGTTTGATTGGTCTTAAAGGTGCAGGTATATCACACACTCAGTGAACCGAGACTTTAAACAATCAATTTGGAAAGAGTTTGCCACAAAATGTCAAAGCAAAGATGGAAATGGAGTCCTTTTTCCACAAGGTGACAAAACAATAACAATAATTTCAGACTGTCTTGTACTTGAAACAAAATTGAAATATTTTGGCTAAGGAGGGTCTGTACTTGACAAAGCCAATATGTGGTACTTTTACTGCTTCCTTTTATAAATAGCTACTTGCTAGGAGCCTCTTTGGCCTCTGCAGCAGCATTCAGGACACTTGGTTGACACACAAAAGAAGAGTTGCCAGAAACACAACACACCACACTGTCAATATCTTACAAAACAACACATGGACTGGTACATTGTTCCAATATCAAGAATACTTTGTGGATAATGCTTTCAGACTAAAACTAAAAACCCTCATGCTATCTGAAACTGTTTGAACTGTTGAGTGAAATGACTTTAATGGTTTTCAGCAAAATTTCCTGAAATGTTTCCTTTAAATTTCTAAAGGATCTACATGTGTTTTTTTGTTGTTTTTTTACATTCATAGACTCAACATCAGCAAGTGTGGACACAGGAGGATATAAAAGGTCTGGCCAAATAATTTCCGTAAGTGAAGGGAAAAAAATCAAAACAGCTATTTTGTCCAAGAATTGAAAGCCATATCTGATCTGGCATCTGCCGTCATAATGTCTTCCAGTAATTGGATTGGCCATAATCCTGAGAATAAAATCAGCAGGGTTGCACTTCATTACCAGCAGGAGCATTTGAGGCACTTCTGGGTCACAGAGGCTGTTTTGAAGTTCAACTCTAGACTTGAATGATAATAAATATGTCATCTCAGGGGATAGAGGTCTGGCGATGGTTGATCGCAAGCTGCACAAACTAAACTTCCGCTGCATTGTTTAAGGACACATACGCTGCCCCCCTCGAGTCATTGTTCTGAGGGTTTATTTAACAAATTTGGAGTACTCGGGCGGAACCCGTTTCTCTGCCGAGCCTGCTGTGTTTAGTTATGTTGTGTATAGAGACTGGGGTCAGCTGTGTTTCCTCAGCGCAGTGAGGCCAAACACGACCATCAGTGAGTAATGAAACTGTCCTTGTAAAATCTGTCATTGACTACTCTCATGTGGTTGTTTCTGTTGTAGTCACTGCATTTCGTGTCGTTGGGCAATATAAAGGCAAGATGTTGAACACTTTGATGCATTCTTTCTCTGGCTGTTTTCACTTATCTTCATTGTTATAACGTTCAATAGATTTTGTTGTGTGTGTATATGCGTGATGCTATATGAGAGCTCTACAGGAAGTATATTCTAAGTCCCCTTGTGGGACCTTCTTAGCTTGTAAAAATCACAAAGCTTTATTCTAATTGTTGCAGATTGTGTTAACACAAACAGGCTGCTATGGTCAAGCAAATGTTGCAATCAAAGATAACTCAAGTTTCTGTTGCATCACTAAAAGCTTCAGATGAAAAGACAGAATCCAGTCTTTGAGTTTTGCTGACTGACTGGCCGTCCATGTTGTGCTCTTTGGTTTGACTCAGTTCGGTTCCAGTTTGGGCCTGATGTGGTGTTCGGGTCTCAGACGTTCACACATCTGCCTCAAATCACAGCCGACTGCCAGGAGAGGCCCCATTTCTCAACCAAAGGTCATATTTAGCTAGAAACTGTTTCCCCCATTGTTATCTGATAACAACAAAACTGAAACTAGATGCAACAGGACAGCAGTCAGGAAAAAATGAGACATTTTGTGCGTCAATTGCATACCATTATCCTACTTAAAATGTTTTCTTTGACTAGTTGCCAAAAGACAAAATAATTCACTTCTCCACAACTCATGGACAAGCTGAGGCAGGTATATGCAAAGCCTCAAAACCTCAAATCTATATGTGTTTGCATGTGAGTCCTTGAATATTGCAACACTCAATGTTCACATTTGTGTTGAAACAAACATCAAACAGCCTGTGTAAGCACATCTGTTAGCACGTGAAGTAACTGTAACATGTAACTTCCAACATGTGTATTGTGTTACGTAATTTTGATTGTATCCATACTAGCCTTAAAGTCTGGGCGTAAAAACTTGCCTCTATTTCCTCTACTTACTAGATGGAATAGCACTTCAGTGATGGACAGACCTCCCTGTAGTTATCTTCCAAACAAATTTCATTGTAATATTGTACTGTCTTTAGCCCGTTGCCAGCTATCACCTGCTGCTGTTGCTGCTGTGCTGTGTGTTGGCGTGTGGGTGTGCTCGGGTCTTTGTCAAACAGACTCCAATTATTGAATACACTGAGGGCTGCCTGATGCAAGATCTGTCAGAAAGAACACCATTTCTCCAATGGGCCAAGAGGAAAATGAGAGAACAAAAACTGAACAGTCACCTTTTTTTGTGCTGGACCTCTGTCAAGACACATTTCAGTAATCAGGAACTGTTCTCACTGTATTAAACCCTTCTTCTATTGATAGTAAAGCAGAATAAAGCGGCTGCACATAAACTTTCTATTGCCAACACCAATCTCTTTTCTATGCCTCTCAAGCTTTTGGTTTTTAAATTTAACCCTACTTCTTCCAGAGTACCTACTTACAGCTCTTCTGACTGGTAAAGAATAGCCTCAGGAAGAAATATACTGTAGTTTCCATAGCAACAAAATTATGCCCTATTTACCTTCTAAAAACACTATTCAGAGTACTGTAAGAAATGTTTATACACCATCATTCCTGCGCCTTCCTGCCTGTCCTTGTGTCTCTGTGAAATCACAGCAGAGCTACATACATAGTTAATTGATGGATTCCCATGCATCCATCAATTAAGATGCAAGTAGCTCAAGAAAGAGGACATAACAACTGCAGAGGCTTAAATGCTTTGCCAGTAATTAAAGTCTAATTATAGTGGAAAGCAACAAGATGGTGACAGTCTAGCACTTTAGTCACAAAGGAGAAAAAATTATTTTAAAGAGTTTTTGAGCAGGTTTTTTCAGAAATTATAGTTAGGGAGTACTATTACAATCTAACATTAAGGGTTTTTTAGAACTTTTTTTAAAATGCTATTTTATGTCACTTTAGATAACATAGCAACATTCTGCAAAGTTGTAAAGTTTAATTCAGCATCGTGGAAAAATAAATGACAAAAATACTATGAGTCACATGGAGATGTAATCATTGTCAACAGAGGTTAAACCAAGTCATTGTTTTGCAAGTCCCTAGTCTAGTCCCAAGTCCAGAACTTAGCATTTTCAGTTCTTAACAAGTCATGTGCTGTTTACCAAATGTAAAAATAGAAACTTTTCTGTTTGAAACAATCTTCACGGCCATTTGAGTATAGATTTCTGAGCTTAAGGGGTGCACTTGAATGCACGTTGAAGTCTTTGTTGGTGCTCACATGCTTTGCTGTACAAAGGGATGTAGATTTCAGAGTTTACGAAGTGCACCTGGATGCCCCATGAAATCCCTGTCACTGTGTGTGTGCTCAGACACAGACAGCATGGGGACAGAAGCAGCGCAGCCATTAATAAATGAGACCAAAACACGATAGAGACTTTCAGCATGGATTCTTATTATGTGACCATTTTACCCGCCAGTGTTGCACATAGCCTTCTGAGATGTACTCAAATGGAAAAATTTACCCGCATTTAGCGGCATTAACATTAGTTGATTCAGGAAATGAAGGGAAATAATTGTTTTGTGGCACACTTTTGAAAAAAATACTTAATACTAATCTTTGGGCTTGGGTGAAGGTATCAAGTATTCTCAAGTCAAAAGGCACAAGTCCAAGTGAAGTCATTGGTGTTTAAGTCTGAGTGGAGTGTTTTTTGAGTCTGTCAAGTCTACAATCATCAAATTTATGACTCGAGTCTGACTCATGTCAAAGTCATGTGACTCAAGTTCACACCTCTGGTTGACAATACTGAAAATAACAGTTATGCTGTGTAAAAACTCTATTTCTAAATCATTTCTTTTATGAAATTGGTACAAAATTTTAAATAAATGGATGATTTTTTTTACAAGGCATCTACTCCATGACATCTGCTAAATTTATTTTGCATAGATTAGACCAAGCTATGCCTCGATCTGGTGAACAGTTTTGCATGAATGACCACAGCAACGTAATGAGCAGCGTGTCATTCAAAGCCCATTGGTGGCTTTCAGATAAAGTCACTTGCACCTCTCTTCCTCTTTGAATCAGAGCCAGCCCCCGTGGATTAGGTTACTAGAAGGGCTATGTGACTTTTACCATATGAATGAAGCCACTGCCATTTTTTTTTTCAGAGGGAGGTAGATTGTTCATGCAGACTGGATTGTGTGCCACCCCAGGTTGTTTGTCAGTCATCCCAGACGGGTCTCATTAAACTGGCTCCATTAGAGCTAATGAGCTGTAGGTCAGTGGTTGTGGGTGGCCTCCTTTTTCAGGGCTAACAGACCACATAACTGACTGGCTAGCTAATTCGTCTAATTCACACCAGCAAGAGAAGAACTGTTTATATACCTACCTTGTCTACCTTCACTCCATACCTGCAACTACAAGAGCCTCACACTATCCTGCAACAAGACAATTTAATATAATTCAGCCACTCAAATAACTTAGAATGACTATTTTTTTTAAAAACTGTCGGTGTTAAGCTGATATTTTGTGTCTATGCTCTGATTTTGGACAACAGAGATTGGGTAATGACAATAACAATCCCATCCCAGGAAAACTTGGACTCTACAGGTGGATTCTGGAGTGAAGCTGAAATGCTATCCAACCAACGACAGCAGTGTTATAGCAGAGTTTGCACATGAGCAGTGCAGCAGCATACAGTGATTGAGGCAGTGCGGTGACAGCTTAAATTGACTACAACATTGCAAAGCAGGACTGCAACTAACAGTTTAGAAAAAAAATAAACATTTCAGAGTGCAAGGAGATGTGAGCCCATTCATATTGCTTGTTTTTTCAAACCTACAGTCCAAAATCAAAAGGTATTAAGTTTACATCATAGAAAGTAAGCAAATCATCACATTTGAGATGCTGGAACCAGGAATGGTTGAAAAGTAATGAATCAATTATTAAAACTGTTGGCGATTCATTTTCTGTCAAATAACTTGCCGACTGATATATCACTCAGCTAAACATCATGAGTGTACCAGCACAACTCAGATCGTCTGCCAGAGGTAGCACACAGGTTTTGCCCCATTTCAGTCAGCTACCCCACATAAACTGGATTTATTATGTGCAGACAGAGTAAAGTGTGGATATTTGGTGTGTAACTGCTGATGTCATCACTTTCTACAAGCATACATCAAGCTGAGTACAGCAAATACTGAGCAGCACAAACGGTAAACGTCCCCAAAACCAGAAGAGAGCAGACAGCAGCCATTATGTGGAAGCTGTTAAGTGAACTCAATGGGAGAACACGGGGAACACAGACTATGAAGGTTATACCAACTAATCCCCTTCTACTTGCAGGCAAGGGTTTGCGCCATTGTATGGATACTCCCTATATATCAAAACACCTCCAACTATTCTGGAAAAATACTATCTGGATAAATATAAACCTTGCAATAGACCATTTTCAAGGAAAAACACTAGGTGTTAATCATTTCATTTAGGTTTCCCTGCTCCAGGACTCCACTAGTGTGCATGCTTGCTGACTGAGTAGTATAGGCATTTAAATGGAACCCAGCACCATTAAAGTTATTATTTGCATTTTAGTTTTTTTCTGATGGTTAAAATGTATATTAAAAAGGTATATTAAATAATAGACCTGTGAGTTTCCTGCTATGACATGTCACAATGTCTGCTGTACAACCAATGTGTTGAAACAAAGATGAACAACAACCAATAAGAAATGCCACAATAACAAATCAGCTCATAATTAAGCACCACAGTAACGTTAACACTCAAAACATTAATTCTAATCTCTCAACAAGAACATTTGAAAACCATATTAGTTTAAGCTGCCATCTCTTCTTGGCCAACAACAGCCAACAAAAACTTAACTTAGAAACAACAATAAATAAATACACAACTAAAAACAAAGCCAACGGTTCATTAAGTAAGTACATGACGCAGCACAAATTAGCAGTTCCCACTAACAGCTCGTTAACTTTCAAGCACACAAACGCCAAGTAAAAGCCAAAACATCAAGTTATACGCGTGTTAGCATAAGCAGCAAGTTACTTAGCTTGACGAAGCAAAGCAGGGGATCCTTGGTAACTTATCTCAGCACCGAATAACCTTTTAGCTAGGTCCCAAAACCTCCGGTTTTCCGGCTTGAAGCGACGTCTGAGGTCGGCAGATGATATGACGAACGCTGAAAGTCCATAACCTCATGAAGCGACATGATGGCTGTTGAGAGGTGAACTAGCTAATAAAATGTTTGTAAAGTAGTTTGTAAATGAGTAAAACAGTGAGCAGTGGCATTATAAATGACCCGTCTGTCATTTTTACCTAATTCAATTAAGTTTTAGATTTCCCTTACTAGCTAGATTCATGGAAATTTAGCATGGCAAAACACTACCATACCCATGAGCCTTAGCTGCTATTGCTATGGAGATGAAGCCAGTCAGAGGCGCGAAACAGAGCTGTAGCTAATCTTGAACACTTTAGCTTTAGCACCTGGAAAAAACAATCTCACCATTTAGAAGCTGTTCTGGAGCTTTTGACCACATCGCATGATCTTTATCAGCAGATGTGGTTTGCTCAGTTGTCAAAAGAATTTGAGAAGTTTAAATTTACATTTTAATCCTGAACATGTCTCATTTATGTTAGCTACAGAGTTCAGACATAAAATATATCATATTGTATACAACCCATTGTAAAATAAAAACTATCGATCCAACTTTAACCGTCACTGCACAGTATAAATAAGTAACCCTATTAAATATATTATAAGAAGCATGAACATCTAAAGGTACAATTAACCTAAAATCAAAAATACATATATTTATATTTTTCATACCTGTAGTACTGTTTATCTAAATTGTTGTGGTGTGGGTTGCAGAGTTTTGGAGATATTGGCTATAGAGATGAGGCATGTCAGGCAGACAGGCAGTATATCGGGAAACTAAAGTGAAACCTAACATGGCACAGTTTCCGCTCCATGGCACTGCACATGATCCTGCTGAAAGATTAAGAGGGGTGTCCGAAAGAAAAAGCCCTTCCCTAGCTGTTGCACATTCACCATTATCTGACCAAGCAACAATTTTTCCATCCTCCAGTCATCAGGTGGCCGTGAGCTGCTGTAGCCCATCTGCTTCACGGCTCAATGAGATGCGATGCGATGCGAGATGCCCCAGTGCACACTAATGTTGTACAGCGCTGTTATGTGCATATTTGTAGCCCACCTCATAGCTTGAATGAATGTTGCTATTCTCCTCTCACCACAGACTGCTGACTGCATGTTTCTTAACCACTGGCTGTTACAGCTCTGTGTCGAGGGCCAAAATCTGATCCTCAAAATAACATACATTTGTTTTCTATTAACATGATTCCAATGTTCATGATACATTGAAATGGTAATGCTGTTAAACATCTTAGAAATAAAAAACATATACAGATATTCAAGACAAATATTAAGATCTTGTAATTTTCACAAAACTACCATTATGCTTTGTTACACAGATTAGGTTTAATAACACACAGTTATTGACATTAGTTTATATTTCTCTGCTGCTTTAATGCTGTTGATCTATGACACATTCTTTGATATTTCATAATAGATCTCATGGAGTTTGTCTGGTGGCTCAGCTGCTGGTATTTTACAGCCTAAGTTGGATTGTCAGCATGAGACATTAATGCATCTGATCAACAGTCAGGTTAAAGATTTAAAAAGATTTTAGTTTTCTGAGGGAAATTGTTGGAGTAGGAGAGAGTACAAATATAAAATTAAATGTGCAAATCCAAAATAAACAGTGCCTACATGTAAATTAAATGGATTTTGGCTTCAGACTGGCAATGAGTAGAGCCTGCCTCTCCTGTTTTGAGTCCACTTACTTAGTCCAGCTTTCAACCACATCACAGGGCTCATGCAGTTTGCTCAGTTGTCATTTAGAAGAATTGTTCACATGCAAGCTCAGTTATGACTTAATCCATCCGTCTCCGGAAGAGATGACCTAAAGTGCAACTGATCTCACATGTCAACAATGATATGATAATGTGAGAAAAAGCCAGCAAGTGAACCCTGAATAGGTGTCGTGTCAAACTATTGCCATTGTCAAGAAGTTTAATGCTTGAATTAAATAGTATTTTATGTATAGCTGTCTTCGTATACATGTACAGTATGCCTGGAGGCTTTTTTTTTTAGAGACAGTTTTGCAGTTATGCTCCCGTGTTGAAACATAAACCTGCAACACACAGCTGGAATAGGCTTTTTTTTTTTCAGTGTCAGGTTTAACACCAACAGTAGTTCGGTAATTCTTCAGCTTCTGTGTTTGTCCAGCAGATCATTGCTTTGCATCCTGCAGAAAAAAAAAAAAGGTGAAAATGACTCACAGTTAGACTTAATGACGGAGACATACTGTGACTGAGGAGGATTAGAGAAGAGTATAAAAGCAGAATGGCTCATTTGTTAAACAGCCTGAAAAGGTCACAGGTTTAAACCCCTTGACAGCCAGAGACCACCGTTGTGGAGGTCCCGTAAAGCACGAACACTTCCTGTTCCAGTGCAGATTCTTTACTGGAGTACACCGGCGTCATTTGGATTTACAGCCCATTTACCTCTGTTTATATACATCTTGCATTCCTTTCATTTTGCAAGCGTGCCATAACCTACTCACTGTTTCGAACATGCCACGCTTAAAAGCACTTGATAGATACCTTAAAAAACATATATGAATATGGAGTTTTGTAAGGCACGATGTTTTTAGGTATTGTTTCTTAGCTTTTGAAGACTTTGTTTCTGTGGGTGTCAGGTGAATGACACCAAGTAAGGTGTAACACAACACAGTCTGCCGACAGTCAAGCACACTTGAAGACAGCGACGTAACGATAAATGCAGTGACAAAACAAAATTAAGCCTTCCAGTTTACTGCGATGGATTGTCGAGAGCTCGAGTGGCGCCTGTGTTTCATCACAGCACAAAAATGAATCATGGCACTCTGAATGCAGGAAATCAAGCCTGATGGAATAATTTAACAGAGAGAGGGAAAACAGACAATCAACAGCAATATCCTGATGGAAGAGAATGGCGTTACGTGGCGTTGACACCTTTCTAACTCTCGTATGTGGCCTCACGCACAAAATACCAAATTCCTAAATGGTCTGGTCTCTACTTGTTCCTAAATAATCTTTAAATGACTTGCTATATATCTGTCTTTTAAGGTACAGGAGTGTTTAAGTCCTGAAGAACCTGTCACAACTCATACATTAAGGAATGCTGACAGAGTTTACGACGTTAATATCAATCTAAACTCTGTTTCCACTCTAGCTAATCTACATTATGCAGGTCTGCTTTCTTTGTTTTGGTTTGTTCAGCATGTGAGGATCTGGTGAGCGGGAATAGCATATTAACTTTCTCTTCCTTTATCGGTCTCACAGAAGAATGTGTTTACAGTGGGTTTATGAGCCGGGTGAGACACTTTCTCTGCTCGTCTCTCAGCAGGGATACAGAGCGGAGGCAGAGGAGAGCTGGATGGGGGCCACGGCCGGGCCTGATGGCAGGAGACCAGGACACATCAAGCTCTAATCACGTCCTCTAGAAGCCACCGAGGTGCTACAGTTCACGTGGAGACACTGAAAAGGTATAAAGATGGATGGAGGGGTGGTCTCGGTGTGCTAAAATGCCCTGTCAATGGATGCAGAAGCAGATAGACCAATCAAACTTTGTGTTGGCTGACAAACACAACATCAACAAGTTTTTAATACTCCTCATTTTGCCATGTTTAAAACATATTTAGACTGTTCTCGCTCACTGCGAGACCGGTTTTAGAGACTTGCATTAGCTGATATTATAAACAGAGTTCAAGAGAGAATCCAAATTAACCATATTGCCCATTCTTTGAAAAGTGATTGATCTGTTATTTTGCAAAAACAATTCTTTAAAAAAAAAAGTTACATTTTTATGCCAAATCTTTAATATCGCCATGGTTGCAATTAATACGTGAAACACAATCTAATATCTTAATCATATGTACTTATACAAGTCGGAATGAAATAATAGGAAACTGAAAAAAAAAGAAAGAAATTCTGCTGCTGGCTAAAAGCAGAGAAATCTTACTGAGAATTTAATAACATTGACAACGAAGATGCACGAAAAGTGCTTTAATCTTGTTGTTTGCTCCCTGTTATCCAATAAAAAAATACAAAACGAAAAGCGCTCCAACATTCTATCAAATGATTAAATCAAATGCAAATAATTCAATTCTGTATTACACTTTTTACATAACATAACACTCACTGTGCTGGACTCATCTAGGGTCCAAGACCAACTTCAGAGAGCTCTCTCCAATTTAAAAGCATTTTTAAGTTGTAGGAAATTTGACAGCTGGAGTTTTTACCTTTATCTTCTACGTAGGTTCAGACTTTCACTTTCAGCTGTTTGATAAGGAACCGGCCCTGACTCGTACCCACAGAACCGCAGTCTTCTCCAGGCGTTGCTCTTCGTCTATCCCACTCGTCAACCAAACTTTTTCCCTGTACAGACACAGAAAATGCACAGGTGCAACTAATAACATCAATTAAGGCTCTGTTGCATTTAGGTGTCCCAGTTTGTCAGTAAGCCAGTAGTATAACAGCAGAGAACTGAATCAAAAACACACAAATGAAATTCACCCATCATCTATGTTATTGATTAAATGAAATCAAAAAGTCTGAAGTGTAAAGGAACTAAGATATTTGTGTTTATGAATATATATATTGTGTATATATATATACTGTGAGATGTCCTATAGAATATTAGTAAAAAGCTTTAAGTGGCAATTTAAGCGTTAATTTATTTATAGTTGTCAAATAACTTGGGATAATTTAAAAAGAGACTCCGGAGAAGATCAGATTTTCTAATCAGTAATATTGTTCTCAAATTTAAAGACCCCCCCTCCACTCAAAAAAAATTTTTTCTTATGTTTACATCCCCTAAAACATCTGACCTGAACTACAGTGACTTGTATCTGTCCAAAGTTTGACACCAGAAAAGTGTTTTCACATTCCTCTGAAAGGGGGAGATGTCTGTGCACTTCCTAAAAACCTGAGATTCAAACATTCACCAGCCGAGCTAGATTTGGTACGTCACAAATACGAAAGCCAATCGCTGTCTAATTTGCAAATACTACTACTGCCAATGAGTCAGTTCTCAGGCAAACTTGGTTGGCTATCAAGATGTGAACACACTGTAACATCGAAGCAGATATTATTATACGTTTCACAACCACTAACGCTGTGTCAGCCACTGCCAGTTACAGGCTAACAAGCTAACAAACAACATAAACAAAAGATGCTAACTACATTTACCATTCTGATACATCTGCTAGTTGCTGATTGTGATGCTCAACAAACGCCTCATCTGAGTCTGACTGAAGCTCACACACATAACATTGTGACTGTTTCCTCTAACACTAGCCATCTTGATGCTAACTGATCTGTCAACCTAGCGCAAACAGCGGTGGTGGGCAGGGCCAGAGGCCTGTGATTCATAGATCTAGAATTTCTCATTGAGGGAGAAAGAGTAGATGTGCTTCCAGATGCATGTGGGAAAACCATGTTAAACAAACATGAGTCATAACAGAGTATTTTACCTACTTTAAAACATGTTTGGAGGGGAACTTTAAAAAAAAAAAAAAAAGCTTTTGGGGATGCTAGGTTGATATCAGTTGAGCTGCTGACCCAGTTTCATGTTGGTATGATGGACACCTGAGTAGTCAGACCACAGACAGACAGACCTGCTGCTAACTGTGCTATTTCTATGTGATATAAACGCAGTCAAGCAGTTCATCAACATGAATAGTCTCAAAGAGTTTGACCCCACTAAATATCACCTAGCCTTCTTTTGGCATATTGAATGTGTATAATGTAGATGTAGTGAATAAATTGTCAATAACATCTCAGGATTTTTTATTCATCTAAAACTATTTTATTATAGCTTTATACTGTATGTTGAATACATTATTAGCAAAATAACGCATTCAGTAGCTAGTATAGCCTACTCTTACACTCAGCATAATTGATTGATTTGTGGCTGCATATCCGCATATATTGCATGACAGCTGTGGCCAGAGGGAGTTTCTTCAAATTTGGCATAAACATCCACTTACACTAAATTATGAAATGATTAGACTTCGGTGGTCAAAGGTCACTGTGACTAAATAAAACACATTTTTTGGCCATAACTCAAGAAATCTTATGCTAATTGGGACAAAATTTAACACAAATATCTAATAGGATAAAATGAAGAAGTGATGATATTTTATATCCAAAAACGTCATAGGTCAACTTCACTGTGACATCATTCACCACAAAAACACTTTTCTGGCCATTATTCAACACCATAGCTCAGGAACAGCAGAGAAGATTGTGCATATTTCATATTTATTTAAATAATGAATTGGTGACACTAGTCTTGGGTGCCCACCGTGAAACTGTGCTGATTGTATAGATCTACTTCATACATGTCAAGATAGTGATAACTTCCATTTTACCAAGAACACCTATTACCTTTTATTAAGTTCCTTCAGAGTCTTCACTACATATATTATATGACTCTGGACAGACATCGATGTAAACTGCATTTCAACTGTGGCGGTTAATCTAGTTTTGGTATTCTATAAACTGGTTAACTTATCTTTAAACTACGGTAGTTTTTAACTGTACGAAACAAATTAGCATTTTTCCCACTCTATTTCCCGTTTTAAGTTACTTTCTACATTTCTCAGTAGCAAAAAACAGTTACAATATTGATGTTTTTAGTATTAAGATAGTAGTAGTTATTTAAATATATCTTGCAGTTGTCTTACTAAATTGCAGTCATTATGACATTTGGACATATCTTTACCCATCCCGTCCTTCCCATGTTGAGACATTGATTCATATACCTGTCCAAACTGGTCGTGTTTGCTCAGTGAATATCTCAAGAAGCCGCACACAAGATGCTCAGATGAATAAAGTCGGTGTGCAGCCTTGTGTCAGGCAGATATTTGTAACCATTTGGTCTCATGTTCACTATGCACATGTCACATTTCTGCACAGAACTAACAATGCTCTGCTAGGAAAATGAAATCATGTGATTGTTTTGTCCCACGCCCTTTCAGCTATTACACTTATGATCATGGTAATTGTTTGCAATTCTCTATTCTTAGTTATTTATAAAGGAGCCTAGCTTTTTCTTCACTCTGCTTCATATTACCTGTGCCAAGGAGGTCTCAATTTTAGTTTTTTTGGTTAGTCTGTTTTTTCAGCAGGATTATGGAAAAACTACTGGCCTGATTTTCATGAAACTTGACGGAAGGGTATAGTATGGGCCAATAAAGGACCCATTAAAGTTTGGGGCCAATCTGAATAATGGGGCAGACACACAAATAGCAACATTAAAGCAGTGAATCAGAGAAATAAAGCATTATTTTTTGATTCTTTCATGACAGTTATCCTCTATAGCAGAAAGTAAACATGCCCACAACTCTGCACGATCCTGCAGGAAGTCGCCACATTGTCAGATTTTGTGTGAATTCGGGTGAAACTCACATAAAACGCATACACAAGTCTGCAGCTCTTTATACATCAGAGAGAGAGAGAGAGCGCTATGAAGAAGAATGAAGATGAAGAATGCAGAAATAAGCAGGGTCTCTGGAGATACTGACACACACTTCCAGTGAATCATAAGTAATGATATAAGTCTACTGGTCACACTTGCGGATTTGCATATCATAGAAGAGTGAACTATTGGCCTGGGCAGAGGTATGCACTCACAGAATGCCCCTCTGGTTTTGTTTGTAGATGAATGTTTCTAGAACATGTTATGTCACAGGTTTGTAATCACATGAGTAAACATAACCTGGGTATAACTGACTGACTGTGCCTTGTCATGCTCCCAGTAGGTTTTCGAGAAATGTGGAGGGTGTGTCAGCGCTGTGAACGTGCTTCACTGCTGCTTCAACACAGTGACACAGTAACAGTGATAAAATGGTAAAGAGCTCTTATGCAAACCACTGCGCAAACAGATTCAGAGAGAATTCATAAGGAACTTTTTACAGACTGTTGAAGGCTTAAGAGAAGAGATGGGACCATACTTTCTTAACCACACACACTGTTCTCTGAAGAAGAAAAAACTGGTCCAGACCTGTCCTGGTTGTCAGATCTGTCCACAGACCAGAATATCCAGATGAATCCAGATGATCAGGCTGACAAGTCCTGCTTTAAAGCTTCAGGCCTTGTTCAGTGTAATAATACTTAGATGTAATCTTCTGCGCTCTCTATGTGTTAAGGTGCACAGAAGACAGCAGTTGGCCTTTGTTCTGGGAGAAATTGTTAGACTGTGAAAACAGTATTGGACATCATATTCAATGATTACAAATCAGAAAATGATGAGATTCCATAAATAGGAGTTAGACTAAAGGTATTCTAAAAAGTTAGTATTGTACAAAAAAACCTGCATTCTCAAAAGTAGGCTATAAGCTAGCTAGGCTAGCTAGGTATTCTAAAAAGTTAGTATTGTACAAAAAAACCTGCATTCTCAAAAGTAGGCTATAAGCTAGCTAGGCTAGCTGTCAAATTTGTAGGGGTGTAAGAAAGTATCAATACACTTCAGTATCATGATGTTTTCTTTTGTGATACTGTATCGATTCTCAAAAATATTGTATTGATTTTTAAATTAACAGTTTACATGCAAAGATTGTGTTTGAACCCCTAGATGAGCTAGATAGCAGTTTTGTAATCCATCTTCAGCCATTTGACTCTTCTATTCCAACATAACAACGTCAACTGAGACAGGAAGAAGTAAGCACACATCGCTAGTGTAAACACAAAGAACACCACCCTATGAAACAATATTGCCCTGCTTACAATATCACAATATATTGCATCGTAATTCCTGCATCATGATTCCCATCATATCACCAGATTCTTGCCAATACACAGCTCTACAAATTAGTTTCATTGTGCTTCATCTCAGTAAGAAATCACCAGTGAAAGATCAACATTAAGTACAGCACAGTAAATAATCCAGTAAACATACACGTACATTAGAGCCCACAAGAGTAAAAGTAAAGAATCAAATACATTACTGTTATCCCAACAGTAATTCAATAGTTAGACTATTGATTGTCAATATTTGCTTGGACAGAGAAGACTGGGACTGAAAGTTTCTACATTAAAAAACGTGGAAATGGTTAAGATGCAAAAAAAAAATAATTGTCGGAATAATAAAAATATTTTTTTCATGGAAGAATATACACACCAAATTCATTCACACCAAATACGGAGTGATTTCAGACGCATGCCTGGATTTAACCATGTCAGTTACAAGCAACTGCTATTGAACTGTGCCAGTAGGGGTTTCAATTGGCAACATAATGTTCAAATTAAAATCATGTATTTATGAACATGTACAGTATGTAATATAAATAATGATAATATAAATATACATATACATTTCTATCTTGACACATTAACATCCACAGAGCATTGTGTGTCCAGTACCTCGTACAGATTGCTGTCAGTTCAGATGCCGATTTACTTTTTTCAAGATCTTTTGTTTTCTTCCAAATATCGCTAATCTTGTTTTGCCACTAAGTGTTGGTGAGGGGGTTTGTACAATGTTATAAAGTGATGTTAACACATACAGTTTAGCATTACAGCTGCTTCTGCTGTCAGAGTATTGCCTGTCTGTACTCTATAGCCTATACTATAGCCTATACTAGCCTATAGCCTATACTCTAACCACACCCCACTAACACAGTTTGCAACACTCTAACCATGCTCTTTAAAGAGTTTTTTAAATATAGCTTGTCCTTCATTGTTTCCTTCGTTTCCAATATTCATTTTGGTGCCCCATTCATGTGTATATTAAGTGTGACTTTGCTTTATTATTTGCCTATTATATCATTCTGTATGACTTGGAATAAATGTGTTGTGTGCGTCACCAATCTTAACTTATGGCCTACACACCACCATCAGCTAATCCTACTCCTGGCCACATGAGTGATTAATAGCCAATCACGAGGTGTCCCAGTCATGTGACCCGGTCATGTTGTTTTAAAAAATAGGCTATGAGCTCCACTGGTGAATCATGTCTTTAGCCTGACTGCATTTTTTTTTACTATTACACCCTTTACTGAAACTGATTTAGACGCAGAGTAATGCCTAGAAATAGGCCACCCTGGCTCACAATGGATTACCATTAATAAATAAGACTGTCAACAGCCATGTAGAGGAAATCAGACCAGCACTGAGGTGTCATTTAACGGGTGTCATGTCACTGTCAAAGTAAACCCAGTTCTTTCTTGTTCTTATCCTTTTGTGTTTTCTCTTAGCAATTTACTTTGTCTGTGCATCTCTGTTTAACAAATATGTGTCTTTACAAGCAAAAAACGTTTTCTGAAATATTTTTTGCCTTTAGTTGTACTTTTGCATGAAATAAGTTTAATGACATTTGCAGTTTACAAGCTGCATATTTTCACAGGCTATGGTGGGTTTTATTGTGCGCTATGCGATTTTGTTATCCAGTCCTCAGGTTTATACAGAATTATGTTGAAAGTCATTCCCTTTGATTTCCTGTAATTCAATAGCAGTGGGTAAAAATATTTGTGGGGGCACAGAGCAGAAGAAACATTAGAAGCATAGCTGCAGCAGGAAGTAGCCTTGAGTAAGTGGCCTGAGGTAGATGTAACAGTTTACCAGAGCTTCAGTCTAAGATGCCACATAGAAGGCTTCCATGTTGTTGTTTTTTCCAAAGGAGTATACAGGAGTGAGGCGGCTGGAAAAGACACAATGTGTTAGATATTAATCTGGCTTGAACTCGTGAGGTACAGTTAACTAGCAGCTAAGCTAACCCTAGGCTATAAAGCAGATCAGCAGTGTTCTTAAAGTTTTAGTATAATTTTCTTTTCTGTATAGGGTTCAAGCTCCCTAAAGGGGGAAACCTCTGGGATTGCTCTAGTTTCAAAGGTCGTATGTTTGGGTCATGTCTCCAAACAGAACCACTGACCTCCTATAACTAAAAGCTGAGATCAGCCTGGAGAGGAATGTAGGTTGTCACCAGAGCTATTTTGGCAACGCACAGCCGCTAATGATTGTGATCACAGAGCAGAGCTCAGAGCAGTTGCCTTTGCTTTCCTTTTTTCCTATGAGCAAGTTTGATCATGCAGCTCTCAATGGTGCTGCAGGGATTAGAGAGTTAAGTGAATGGCACGTAGGCTGCGCTTGCATTTTGCGTCAAGGAGAAGCAACACGGACCCTCAGTCAGACAGCCTCGGCAGCCATGGTGAGGAGAGTGGAGTCAGTGTGCCAGCTTGTAGCCCCTCAGAGATTCTGGCGCACAGTTCTGTCCACTTGAAGGTGACTGCTCTGTCACCAGACTATGCGAATTTACAGCGATACTCTTCAGTATTCATACCCAGGGTTAACACTGGAGGATGTACTAAGAAAAGCATTCTGCAGATCTCTTTTCAGCCCCGTGGAAAGGTCAGTGGAGAGCTGGATGGCGGTATAGAGGATGGAGACCCAGGGGGCAGTGAAGGAGGAGCAGGTAGTGGCTCTGACGGAGGCTCGTGCAGCAGCAGCATGGCCAGTGATGCCGGGTACTGTAGCAGTAACAGCATCTTTGAGCCTGAGGCTCCAGAGAAGCACAGGACCACCCAGGAGAGGAGTCTACTTTGCCTCAAATCCAAGGTCCCACTGAGACGGTGCTCCTCCTTGGTTATATTTCCAAAGAGCCCCTGTAGCACCCCACCTGCTTCCCCAGTCAGTCCAGTGGCTCTACCTGCTCTCCCACCAGCGAGGGGGTCTTATCAGTCATCTCTTCAGACATCTGCCAGTGACTTCTCAGAAGATGCTGCTGAAGTGACTTGCAAAGGGTCCACCACCACGGCAGTGAGTGGCCGTTGTCTCCGAAAAGAAAGCTGCTCAGCCGAGTTCAGGGACACCAAACACATGGTGCAATTTAATATTCCTTTACAGGATGAACCAAAAAGCAAAATGGAAAACAGGAGTAAAGAAATGGAACTGTCATCAACTCTAGACAGATCAAATCGTCACTCTAGCAGCTTGCTGCTGCACTTTGGCCAACAGAGACCAATAATACCTAGAAAGGGAGCTACTACCACCACTGCAGTCCATGTAGGATATCCTGAGGCTCCTAACCCAGCTGTAGAACATGAGGGTGAACATGACCCTTGCAAAAAACTGTATCGTAGTACCTCTGCTTGTTTGTTCTCCTCAACTAAACCATCAGAGAAAAATTCGAAGGTTTGTTCATCAGGAAAAGGCCAGGAAATGCCAGAGGAAAACCATTGTCACCGTGCCATACAAAGGAGCTTTTCCCTGGAGGTGCCCTACGCTAACACTGGAATTTCATGTCACGTTTCAAATCCAAAACTCAGTAGCCCTTGCTCTCCACATGTGCACATTCATTTGTCTCCTTGCTGTCCAGCTAAGTTGCCTAGCTCTGTTACTGATGTAAACACAAGTCAAAAAGGGAATAATACACCAAAGAGCCCAGGTCAAAACACCAAGGTGAGTGTTATATTTCTTAATTAGTGTTAAGTGACGCTCCCTGACCAGGTACAAGCTGAGATAAACCCTATGAATGGGCACTGTGCAGTCACCTATAATGTTGTTTAACTGGTTGAAGTAGATTCCATACTGCTTTAGTTTGACTGCTCAGGTGACACCACTTTGACTTTCATAATAAAATAAAAGTTTGACTGTCATGGACACTGCAAATAACAAATAATTTAATGTTGGCTTTATATGCTAAATATTACATCTTTCTTGTTGCTAAAGTTAAAGAAATTGTTATTCTGACACCTGTGCAGTACTAGATATTTTGACTGAATAGGGAATATATATGCTGTAGTAATGCTGCTCTCTTTCACTGCTATCAGCGTTCAAATCCTTAAAAACTCTGTTTACTCAGCACCAGCCATTAGACTTACCACAAGCTAGAGTTAACTTCAGTAACTGAGAAGATTGCCACAGCTAAGTCATACAATTAACAAGCCCAATGTGGACAAACATTCAGAGATATTCAGTTACATTACAGTAAATTAATTTGCATATTGGTTTCCAAGAAAAACAAGAAGGAAAAGTTGCCCATTGTCCATCTTGTGAGTCTGTTCGTATGTTGGTGGGTGTGAAAACATGCTCAACTTTTGAATAGTCCTCCATTTTGATTATTCCATTAGCGCTATGAGTAATCGACTTAAGTATTTACCCAGGCTAATTTTAGTGGTGGGAAAAGCAGTGCCCCTTGCTGATATAAATAAAGTGCCTCTGAAATATTCCCTCTGACTCCAGATAGTCTGGTGGTCTGTAGCACTGCCCAGTCCCGTGGATTCAAATTTAACAGCATGATACTAGAGCAGCGCACAGTCACGCCAGCCATCTGTGGACATGGTGTGTGTGTCTATGTGGTGGGGGTAATGTAATGTAGGCAAGATGGGAGCATGAGCTTTTCCCAGTAAAAGGGTGGTGTGTCTCTTCCCTATGGGTCCCCCTGCCAGGCAGTGTTTGTGAAGTATCAGGTGTCAGCCTCCCCCCCCCATGCATTTAGCAGGTTGTCAAGTAAGAAGGTCTCCTGCAGTAATTAGCCAGTCCATTTACTTTCTTAGATCTAAATTTGTATTTGTAAATCTAGATTTTATTTTCTCACTTTAATGCCCCCGAAATACCTTTTATCAAGTATAATTATTTCACTTAAACTTTGCTGTTCATTGTCCTTCTTGCATATTTAGACACGTCACACATCTCTTTCAAGTCTATATTAAATAATACACACCTTTGTTTACATTCTGCCTGTGTTCACCTCCAACGGAGCAACAACATTGTTCACAACTGAAAAGTACATCATAATTCAAATTTTTAAAAACAAGTAGTGATTTTACTAAGTGTAGCTAAATGAGCTTTGTACTCACCAGTGACCTTTGATTTACAGCAGTGGTAAAAAGGATGACCTTGTGCCAACAGTCCCAACAACGTTTAATATACAGTATCTACTACACAAAAGAGAGGAAAATAAATAGCTCTAATTTTTATATTGTAATAACTTTGCACAGTGACAAAATCAAATCTGCTTATCCCTAGACCTTTAGACTAAATCATTTGTTGCTACTATGGCTTCACCAAGGTTTACTGAGATTTATTTTTCAAATAACAAGGAAATGCTAAATTATATGGTTGAATGAGTAACAAGTCACAGTTGGAAAAATGTTACAATGGAAATTTTTATAAAAGTTTCAAGTCTGCCATTCTTATCTGCCCCATATGCCTCATCACACAAGTTAATGAATAACCAAATGTGACCACATTACAGAAGGAAGGTGAAAAACATGCAACAGAAATCTCTCTGCTGTATTTTGAACAACCACAAATCCTAACTTAATGAAGGCATAAATGTGTTGGTAGCCAAATAAGCAGACAGTCATTTGATAAAGAACTAAAATGTAGTATATGCGGGCCACATTTAACTATAATTAAATTTTCTGGGGACCAAAAAGTTGCATATGACGTACAAACCATTATGGACTGTCCAGATTTGATTGTCCTAAAGGAACAGATCACTCCAAAAATTCATATTATCTATCTGTAGTGCTATTTATCCATCTAGATTGTTTGGTGTGTGTTGCCTAGTTTTGGAGACATTGACTTTAGAGATGTCTTCATTCTCTCGAACATAATGGAACTAGATGGCACTTTGCTTGTGGTGCTAAAAGCGGCAACAAAAATACATTTAAAAAAACTCAATATCAGCAATATCTCGTTCCAGAAATTACGACCTGGTTACTCAAGATAAACAACAGATCTTGTTGATTGACAGGAGGCTCGTGTATGTGGCGGGGCAGGGATTGTTAACGTCAGCTAGCTTAGTTAGCTAGCTTAGTTAGCTACCCTCTTGTGGGGAGTAGATGCATGCTTCCTTCTGTATGGTGATATGAATATCTACATGAAACTGCTTACAACAAGGTCTAGGGACAATTTTGAGTAAATGGGTCATGATTTCTGAAAAGAGACGTTCTTGTTGAGATCATATATATATATTTTGGTGCATTGAGCACCACAAGTGAAGTGCCTTCAAGTTCCATTAAATTTGAGAGAAGACATACATCTCTGCAGCTGATATCTCAGTGCTTGTGATGGAGGGTTGCATCTATACACATCTGTTGCATTTATAATTAAGTTCCTACTCAGGATGGCTCATCAGACACTTTGTTCGCCTGCTTAAATAACATTAGGTTGGTGACTCTTCAGAAGAAGTGTAGGTTTCACAAGCTGCGGTCCACCTGTTAGAAGTAGTTTGTTGTTGCTGAGCCAAGATGGATATCACTGAACTTGCTCCACAGATACCAAAATGTGTGTCTGTATCTGACATGCCACATGCTGAACTGAGTTTCATTTAGTGTCACATGAACCTTCAGGGATGCTCTGAATGGACATTTGTTTTATGGTTGACTTTTTTTTTTTATCAAGGGCAGTGTTGTCATGAGTCCAAAGCCATACACTTTCTCTTTGTTAAGCCTGACCCCACCTCACCCTACATCCAGCGAGTTTCCAGGGAAAGACATGGTGTCACTTGATAGAAAATTCTGTTTGCGTTATCTGATTGTTACTGAAATAGAAATGCTCTACTTGATTTTTCAAACCAGCAGGAACAGTCATGGCCGTTAGCCATAATTATTTACATATTACTGGTTAAAAGATACTGAGCTTAATTTGAATTAGGGATCAGTTGTCTTGTTAGTCTGTGATTGTTTGTATAGTTCAGTTCAGTTTCACCATCTGAGCAGGCTGTTGAAAGTTATGAAGGGCACAGTATATTGATAAATATTGAGTTTCAGATGTAGTGGCTGACATGTATACTGTGGTATTAATGGAAGTGGAGTTTAGATAAAGTTAGATCTGATCAGTGCCAACAACTAATTTGAATGTGACACTAAAGTGATATCTATCTTTCTAGATGTTGTGTATCTATGTAATTCATCTCTCTCTCCAAATATTGAACTCTGACCAATAAAGCTTGTGCTCCAAGATATTTACTTAATTTAGTGACTTGAATAAGATCTGGGAAACAATGCCATAATATGAGATTATCTACAAACGCATTGACCTGACAGTGAAGTTTAGAAATGTCCTTCAACTTTGTATTAAGTCCAATGTCTCACTCAGCAGCCCTGAGACTTGATCATTTCTACTTTCTCTACTCCAATTAACTGTCGTATACATAAATACAAAAGGGAGGAAAATTGTGCATGGTGATGTTGTGTATGAAACTACAATACTGTGTGTACACTGTATACACTCATACATTCTAGTAAATCTCCAGCACACTGGCTGTTGTAGTAGCCAAAAGTAAACACCAAATGATGCATAAATCCTAACTTAAATGACACTTGAGTGCTAATACCCCCTCAAACATCAGTATTTTAGAAGAGCTCCCCATCAAGGAAACACTGTGCTGTCTGAAATGCAATACAACCATTAAAAGAACTACAGCTTGCAGAATATAAATGAAAACAAATGAACAAAAAATGCTTGACTTACTACAGCGTACTTAAAGGTGCAATTTTTAAGATACTGCCATGATTTTAGTTTAAAATGTTCAAAAAATGCACTAACATTATCAACAGAATGTGAAGAGACAGCTGTGTTGACTTTATGTCATTAACATCTATGTATTGTGCTGCAGAGATATCTACTGAAGTTAGCATGCTAACCCACTAGCCCCAGCCAGTCCTGTTCTTGTAATACCACTTTGTACCTCTAGAGGCAACAGCCTGATCCCCAGTCCCCGTAATTGCATAGTTTCAGCCACGTTCAGGCTGTGGAGCCTGGTTGAGCTGAGCCTCCTGCTCACGATGACCCCCCCTGTGATACGGCCCACTAGTTCCACTGCTAAATGAGCTAACAGTCGCTAAAGCTACAGCCAAAGATTATACAGCCCAAGATAATTAACTTACAGCAGATAGTAGAGTGACAACTGTTGGCGGTTACTCTGGTGATATGCTTCCCCCTATATTTTTGGAGGTACTTTCAAATGGTTATAAATTGTTCCTTTAAGCTGAAACGAATAATCTACTACTATTTTGATAATTGATTAATGATTAAGTTATTCTTCAAGGAAAAATGCCAACAATTCCTTAACCCCAGTTTCTCGGTTGAGAGGATTTGCTGCCTTTCTTTGCCTTACTTGATAGTAAACTGGATATTTTTAAGTTTTTGACTTTTATTTGAACGAAATAAGCAATTTAAATAAAAACAAACAAACAACGGCTTTGGGAAATTGAATTTAGTCTTTTTTTTTACAATGGAAAACGGAAACGCTGCATGGCTCTAATGACTGATCTGATGGGTGCTCTTGCTGGTGTGCATGTAGCTTTTCTTTTAAGCTAACTCCTTTTCTTCACACTATTAAAAGAGCAAGGGCAGGATGAAGGAGGCTGTCCATCTATATTTGTTCACGTAAAAACACTATGCTGCTGTTGGACAGTCTGACCTGCCGCCGGTGTTACTTTGGTCTCAGAGCTGACTCCTTCAGTGCAGTGTGCATTTGCCTTCAGTCTTCTGCCTTTGAGACTATAACGGATGCAATAAAGACACGCATTGAATGTGTGAAGTGCTCGCAAAAGGGTTTGTCTAACAAATGCTATATTATTTTGGTCCCAGTCTCTTGAGCAATAACAGTGCAGCCATTCATCATGGACTGGTAAACACTACTGAGGCTTCACACTAAATCAATACAAAAATAGATCAGGTCGAATGACTCTCATTGTTTCAAGTAGGAAAATATTCCAGTGTTTGTGCCAAGGATATGAAACATCCTCAGGGGTTCGAAGGTCTTGTCTTGATATGATAAAGACATGATAGGAGATTTTTTTTAAAAACTAAATATACACACTGCATGTTCCTGTGGGGATATTACAGTGGTTCTTATTTCTCCAAAGCAACACAACATGTCTAGGCCAGTCCTGTGCGTGTGTGTGTGTGTGTGTGTGTGTGTGCGTGCGTGTGTGTGTGTGAGAGGAGATAAAATTGTCATGATCCTGACATCTGTGTGTGACTCCCTCTCTCTCCCTATCAGACACGTGATGACTTTCTGGGACAGGTGGATGTCCCTTTAAATCAGATACCGGTAAGTTTTTGGTTGCAGGAAATCCTCGTTGTTTGTGCTTGTTAGAAGTACAAGTGTGTTGAATGCACTTGTTTTTACTGTAGCTTTTTACTGTACAAGGTCTCAACCTCAATCTCACCCATGTCAGCATGTAAATGTAAACATGCACGCCCTTATTCTAGTGTCTGTTCCACATCGTTGTCTATAGTTTTGGAAACACAGTCGGTCATGTTTATGTTACGTTCCTCCTTTGTTTCATTATAAATACAACACCCACAAATTAGCCATCACGGTACACTGTCACCATGTCTTTAAATATATTGTGTTATGATACAGTGCCAGACAGTAGATTTATTCACGTGGCTGTAAGTGTGTTTAGAGAGTAAAAAATTATTTTTTATTGTTTTTGTTTTTTTTCTCAGACAGAAAATCCTAATACAGAAAGGCCATACACATTCAAGGATTTTCTGCTTCACCCACGAAGGTTGGCATGATTTCATGGTTATTTGATCTTTTGTCTCTCCCTGTTTTACATTCCATTTTTACATATGTTTATTTACAGAAGAAATGATAAGCCACAGTTCATACTTAATTTTTAACAATCCAGGCAGTATTTTTTTCTTCCTCGTATAAAAGTTCTTCTGTTTGTAATGCAGCCACAAGTCCAGAGTCAAAGGTCACCTGCGTCTCAAAATGACTTACCTCCCAAAAAACCCAGGTTCAGAGGAGGAAACGCAAGATCAGACTGAAGATGTAAGTTTGACTCATGCTTCGTCAGCAACAAAATATCTCTCATGGTCTTCAAAAATATCACAGATCCTCTTATGTTTAGTTTGCCCATGCAGTGATTCAACTTATCTGAGGGCCACAAAGTAACTTTTTAGAGCATCAATCAAAATAGGTCATAAATTTTATGACCTAGTTAAATTTTATTTCCCAGTTCACAGTCATAAATAATTACTCAATGTAATCAGTTGCAGCAGAAAGAGTGAAACAAATAACACACATCTACATTCAACTTACAAAGCTACAAAAATATACAATATAACAGCATATTTTGCTGAAATCTAAAGACAACTACTTAGAAGACCTTTATTTCATTGGATGACAAACATTACATTGAAAAGCTAAGTGGAACCGTGGCATTGCCACTTGACCATAGACAACAAGTCGAATCGATCACAACAGTAATATGAGTTATTTTCAAGCATGGATGATCTCCTTAATGTAAGTCTTAAAAGCCAAGGCCATGATTCTAGCTCTCTGTGTGTCAATGTTCTTTGGAAAATATGCTGATGGTTACTTCAGAATGATTTTAAGCTGTCTTAAATAGCTTGCATTAGAATGTTGTCTTTATCCTGCTTGTGATGCCTTTTTAAAACTTTTTGTTTATGATGTGCAGCCTGGTTGGGAGTTTCTGGAGGCTCAGGACATGTCAGGTCCCAGACAAAGCCAGCTGCTGCCTGCTCTGCCCCCTGGCTGGGAGGAGCGGCAGGACAACCTGGGAAGAACCTTCTTTGTCAATCATGAGAGCAGAACCACGCAGTGGCAACGACCCACAATGCAGTAAGAAAAGTCTCCTCAGCAAAGTTACACCACTTCCCTTGTTGCTGCAGTACTGATGGTTTGTGTGTATGCCTGTCTCTTAAACAGGGACAGTGATCAGGAGATGCACAGAAGACAGAACAATAATACAGAGGTGGAGCATACTTTTATTACACGCAGACAGATATCAGACCCTGATGAGAACAACACACAAGAGTCTCCTGAGGTAATTATAACTTTTTTAAAACAAAATTTCCATTTGCATGCCTTTTATTGTGTTCTGCTTGTTTTGCATTAATGTCTTCTGTTCAGACCTATCTGTTTTTTGTCATTCTGTTTAGGAGAATAGATAATTAGTTTTTAATTTCTAATTTTCATTTACTTTCAAAGAAAACAAAACAGAACATTGTTAAATCCTAGCATGTCCAGTTAAGTGTTGGTAAATTACAACAAGCTCTTAAGACCTTTTTAGTGTCTTTCAGCTCATTGTTGTAATTTTTCTTAATTTCTTAATTTTTCTTTTCTTAATTTAAACTTAACTTTAAAAAACCTACCGTCCAGCCCCTGCTCACCACCCATCAGCAGACACACAGTAACCAATATGTTGGTGAACACATCAGAGCATTTGGCAGCTAAAAAGTCAGATATTTCCCAAGAGTGAACATTGGACTTCATCAGGTGAACAGAAGGAAGACCCAAATGAATCATAATGTTGCTCTATATCTGCTGGATGTGTAAATAGTCACCTGTTTGCTAACAAGTTCAACATATGAACTTGGTGGTGGTGATGATATGTCATAGTTGTGTTTACAGCTTGTTTCCACTGCCCCAAGTGGCCAAAAAAAAAGAAGCTATTGTAGGTTTGAGAATATCACAGCCTGTCCACAACACAGTTTTAAAAATGCTTTCATGAAGTTATGTATGAAGCCAGATGTTGGGTGCTTGTGGTAATGTAGTTTTGGCTTGTCGTCTGAGGGCTTTGGCATAAACACTTTCATTTACTCTAAACAAAATAACTTTTTTTAAAAAGCGGAACTCTTAGTGGCTTACACTGTATATTTATACTGAGTAATTTGGCAGCGCTCACCTTGCATCAGTCTTCCACTGTTTTTTTTCATTATGGGTCTCCTCTGTCTCATCTTCTAGAGCTGGGAGATCATTACAGAGGACGAGTCCACCTTGTCCCACAGCAATAACCAGCTTGTATCACCTTCATCCCGCACATCTGTGCCTGAGCTCCACTCGTTCTGCGACGAGCTGAGAAATGTTCACATCGCAGGGGCCACAGCTGGCGAGCTGCACACCTCCCAGACAGTGAGTAATTTTCTGTGCAGCATAAGGTTCGAGTTACCTTAAGTCAGAGGAAGACGGACCCATAATGAGATTAATATGAACCAGGAGGTTTTAATGAGAGAGGGAGGTGGAAAGTATATACTGTACACATTAATGACCAAATTATCGTTGTTGTCTTTGACATCCCTTCCCCTCTGATGCAGGATTATGCTAGTAATTCAAGCCATTCCAGTCTCAGAGGAAGTACCCGTACTTCAACAGGAGAGGAATATCCCGTTAGTCCCGTTGTGAGTATTTCACTTTCTGTTGAAATTACTCCTTCCTACATTTTAGCAAACTTGTCTTGCATCAGAATGTTGCTGTATGTGTGTATAGACGTCAATGTTCAAGTATATTCTTCAGCAGTCATTTCCTGTGCTGTGGAAGTTACAAAACAGTTTACGTGCGGTTATATATTTCTTTGTCACTCAATGTGCTTGAGATTTTCAGTATCGATCACTGTATTCATTTTTGTATGTCATTCAATAGCTGCTTCCGACCTCAGTTAGGCTGCCTGCAGGCTGGGAGGAGAAGCGAGACAATAAAGGAAGACGTTACTTTGTCAACCACAACAGCCGAACCACTTCATGGACACGGCCCCAGTTTCAGGTACAAAGTGGGCTTTCTTATTGGTATTGATTGGGGGCAAATGTATGTATACCAACCCAACATGTTTATTACGGATCTGAAATCAAGTGAAACTGAGTCATTTGTTTAACACCAATACCTCTCCATATTGTAATTCTTATTGGACAGAAAACCTCAGAGGCACCAGCAGCAGCACAGACTGCCCCTCCATCCGAACCGTCTGCCCCTCAGGAGTCTGTTCAACACACCCCAAGCCCCGAGCCCCCATCTGAATCTGGCTTCCTGCCGGCTGGTTGGGAGGTTCGCAGTGCTCCTAGTGGAAGACCCTTTTTCATTGACCACAACACAAAGACTACTACCTGGGTGAGAAGGCGGCAGACTTCAGATGTGCTTTTACCTCCATGTGGTGACCACCTACTTAGGGATGCATTTTCTTTAATTGCCACTAGGGTCTGGCTCCAAGAAGGCCAATATTATTTCCAAACCAAGAAAGGGTCTAAGTATACTTTTTTCTTGAATGTGTCAAGGTGGCAACTTAAAGAAATGTGTGAAAACCAGTCTCTAAAATTCAGTAGTATCTCTTGTGTAAGCATTCCTCTTTGACTGAAACACATCCTGTTTGTTTTCCTCTGAACAGGAAGATCCCAGACTAAAGATTCCCGTGCAACAGAGGAGGAGAGCCTCACTTGACCCAAATGATCTCGGCCCTCTGCCGGTAAGTTCATCAGTTTTACTGCCTCTGCCTTTTTTTGTCTTGTGCATGCTCATTCTTCTCTCAAGGACACTGAGTGGGCCTTTGAGCACTGAAGCCCCGCCCTGCTGTGATATGGTAGTGTTTATATGAAACACCCCCCACTGCACTCAGACACAGAGCTAAGCAACTCGCTGTTTGCTTGTTTATTCAATGTTTATTTAATGTGTCGCATGTACAAACAACTTTACACTCTGCACTTTTCTTGGATCCTCAGCAATGCACTCACCAAGTGTGAAGTTAATTGGCTTAACAGTTTTCGAGATATTTATGGTCAAGGCAGATGGCCGCCCACCATAGAGCCGGGGTCTGCTCCGAGGTTTCTGCCTGCTAAAAGGCAGTTTTTCC
>JBBPCS010000130.1:18648637-18701183 GCA_037974645.1 Hollardia meadi
GTGTGTGTGTGTGTGTGTGTGTGTGTGTGTGTGTGTGTGTGTGTGTGTGTGTGTGTGTGTGTGTGTGTGTGGTATTATTCACAATACCTTGAGGCTATTCTTAGAATATGATGTGTGAATTTTACATATTTTGACCAGTAAATATAAAAATATATATATATATATATTGATATTATCACCCTTTAGTACATCTCTTCATGCAGACAACATTGTGAGAGGACACTTAAACATTTGTCAGGTAACTTGTTATCTGATTTAGGTTAGATCTGAGTTACCAAATTAAAACTAATTGTGTCTTTTCAAATTCAGGAAAAAGATGGCACTCCATGATGATGAAGACAATGATTTCTTCCCCTTTTTATTGCCTTTATACCTGTGTATACCTAATCCTGCATATTTTAGAATGTCTTTCTCAAGTGCGTGCATTTTTAACATCAGTAATATTTCCGCTGATTTATAAGCTCTTTATCAGAGTGCATTTTTTTCTTTGGCAAATCAGCACTTAGTGTGTTTTTCTTTTTTTTCTGATTGACTGGACATCACAGCTGGGCTGCGGGCCTGCTGCTGAATAAAGGTTCACATAGGGAGGGGCAAGGACCGTGGGAGGGAGGGGGGTTTGATCTCTCGCCACAATAAGTGATGGACACTGGATCAATATCGACATTGACGCAGCAGCTGTCCTGCTCCTATCAATGCTTCCTCATAATTGCAGAGCCCAGTTTTAAAGGACAAGAGACAAACTAATTTCCATTAACATTTTTTTTCCCAGTATGTACAGACCATTTGGTGTGCAGTTGGTCTCTGATACTGAGGGATCTGCTCTCATCAATACAGCTTCCTTTTATTGATAAGGAAAAGAAAAAGGGTCTTGGTGGAGCAAGTGAGATGACAGTATCTGCATACGTGTGTTGAACTCCCATTGTTACAAATGTAGAACATCCATCATGGCTCAGCCAGCGTTTTGGTGTCAGCCCGCACTGCACAGAAAACATAACTGATCTGATCTTACCATACCATTCAGTATTTACATGAATTATCTCACTCATGGTGTTGAATTAGATATGTTAAGGGAGACAGTATATTAAAATTTGACTTCACATTTTTTGTAAAAAAAAAAGGTATTATCCATGTAACAGACATACCGTAGTTTGAAATATTTAACATTGCATATGAATGAATCCAAGAGTGCTATGTCTGTAGAACTGCATTTAAAGGTTATCACATGTATCAGGGTGGAAAGACAGCAAGTAGACAGACAGCAAGTAGTTACTTGTGATGAAAAATACTTGAGTAAAGGAAGAAATGTAGCTTGAAATTAATTTAAAAAAATATTGACCTTGGAAACAGTTTTTGACCCCCAAAAAATCCTTTTTGCCAGAAAATATGGAAAAAAAATACTTGATTACCGCATGGCCATTGTAAAAGGAGCCAACTATCACTAAATTATTTCATTATGAATACAACATACTAACCAATCTCTCTCTATTCAGTGATACTTTCCAAAGGTTTGGTCATCTTTTCTGTACAGATGATGTTTCTCCAAGATTTCCTCATAAATAAACAGAAGGCTTAAATAAGGCAGGTTGATGCTGCCTGTGGTATTTTCCTATCTCATAGAGGTTGTGTATGTATAGGTATTTTATCTAACTTCAACATTATTATATACCCTACTATAAATATATTTACAGAGTGCTCAAGATGACAAATTAGTACCTTTGCTCTCACTTTTACTGTGATGGACTAATGGTGGACTGACCTGCGTTCAAGCGTTCAGGTGGTCTTCCCCTGCAGGACAGCAGAACTGGCCCACAGCCAACGCTAGGTGGCGTTGGACTAGCTTCATTCAGACCTACAGACGTGATTATTAATGTCCATCCCGGAGGAGGGAAACTATACTCCCGCAGCTCTTCACACCAGACCTCCTCCTCAGTATCAACGCAGTTCATCTGGAGGAAACAACTATGAGAGAGTAGCTAGCATGCACGGACAATTCATATAAATGGCGCCTGTAAAAAGGAAGTTATATCAGCGCTTGCTGCTCTTTGTCGCTTTTCTTCCAATCTCAGGTAAGGCTTTTTTTTTTTTCAGTGAAAGAGCTAAAACACTTAACTGGCTCTTCGGTACATCGCCGTGACTGGCCGTAACCTAAGGCAGGCTACGTGTGGGACTTTGCTGACCGTTTAGTTTAAAGCTCTGCTGTAAGTAGCGAGACTAAATGCAATTGGGAATCAACGGTTTTCCGTTTATAGAGCCATTGAATCAACTTTGTCACCGAAACTGTGTCCGTAAAATGATAACCTGATTTTGACATTTTCTGATATAGCCTATAAAAGAAATGAAACGCTAAATTGTCGTGTGACTGAGTGAGAAACTGCCCTGTTTTAGCTAATTCAACTGTCAGTTATACTTCAAGCTTAGTGTTCATTAGCTATTAGATTTTAAACGTATATTCAATAACAGTTAGCTAGTTAACGGTTATAACGTGTAGCTAATTTATCACTGTTCTAAGGTTCAGCTAAATACACTATTACAGATGTGAAAGTGCTGTGGATATGCCAAAAAAGTTTATTTTTTGCCAATCTAACGGCCGTATTAGTGCTTAAAATAAGTAATGTAAGCTAAAATGACATGATTTATAATGTTAGTATTTAGCAAGAGTGATTTTGAGATGATAACCAGGGCCAACCTATGACAGAGCTGAAATGAGAGCTCATCAGTGTGAATCAACTTCCATTTGTTGATATTGAATTTTACACACAATATAGTCTATATTTAGTCCACAAAAGTCACATACATTACATAAAGCTCACGCTGAGAGTTCAGTAATAGGTTTCTGTTAAAAATTAAAAGGACTAATAGGATCAACTGTTTCCCCTTCAGCTGGTGGCTTTATGAGCCATAAGTAATTGGATTAAAGTGGAGCAGGAAAGTCTTTATGAAGCCTTAGTGTACAGTAGAGTAGACTTCTTGCTGGCTGGCCTCCAGGACTTTCAAATGTATTATTTCACCTTTAGTAGGGTGTTTTGATTTGTCACATCCATCTGAGAGCATGAACACTGATAATACATATGCAGAGGATAGTGAGCAACAGCCGGCAATTGGTGCAATTACTGACTCCAGAAAAAAAAACATGCAGACTGATATAAAACTCACCTTTTATATTATTTTAAGCTAGCAGTTAGTTCAGTGTGTAAAGGCTGTGTTCTCTCTTTCTACAGGTGTTTTATGCTTTAGCGAGTTATTTTTCATCAAGGAGCCCCATGATGTCACTGTCATGCGGAGAGATGCTGTGATTTTGGACTGTCAGGCGCACGGAGAGTCACCCATCGATGTCAGATGGCTCAAGAATGGAGTAAAAGTGGTGGAGAACGAACGGGTGTACCTGCTCTCCAATGGCTCCCTTTATATTTCAGAGGTGGAGAGCAGAAGAGGAGACAAATCAGATGAAGGGCTCTATCAGTGCCTCGCTCAGAACAAGTATGGTGCAATCCTGAGCCAGAAAGCCCGTCTTACAATCGCAAGTAAGTATCATGCTGGAATCACACCGGAAACGTATGACATGATGTTGATGATGGCCAACTCTAATCAGGTTTGAGTCAAAAGTCTTGTATTCTGGCTGTTTGCTTCCATTTACTTGCAAATTTAGAGATTTAAACGTACACACATTACTGTTTTTTTTGTTTTGTTTTTTGCTGCTCAGTGTTGCATTTGGGGCAGCTTTGATGGTAATAATGGAGTGTTCAAACTTAGAGCCCAAAAAGATGCTGTTTAGTAGGAGAATATGCCCATTAGTGTGTTAATGAAGGAGAAGCAGATCTAAAGGTTAGGAGCTGTCCAGAATACTGGCTCCCCAATGCAAAGAGCAGATGACCCCTATTCACAGACTGGGGCTTTCATGTTATTGCACCCTGATCGCTTGAGGAATTGTTCTTTTGGAATGCTTTCTCCTCCAATGCTGTGTGAGTTGGCCTCATATTTTAAGGGGGGAGTGGAGAAGCTTTGGGCAGAGTTGGTCTTTTGGGACCTTATATCCCCTCCTCCTACACCACGGGCCGCATGTTTTGCTGCGCCACTTTTGGAGCTATAGTATGTTAACACTTTTACTTCATCGGCACTCTCATCTGTGCTAAAACATGCATTTTTAACATTCCATGCAAGATGCTGAGCTTTAATTTTATGTTGTGGGCAAATGGAATGCAATTAGTGTAAGTTACGTAAGGGTGTTGAGTTTCTTGAGCAAGTTGAGATGATTTAAGTTGTACTTAAACATAGCAATCTTTGCAGTCTTCTCTGGTAGAGATCCCCATCTTACTCAGACATTTTCTGGTACTTAAAAAGTATATAGTTTGATTTATTAATTGAGTATTTTACCTGCTTTATAGTTTGGAGTTAAGGGGTGATAAAAGCTGCCAGTAAGCTTTACTAGTTTGTTTTAAAATGGCACTTAGACCTGCTTGAGGGTCTATCTGGAAGCTCATAAAGTTTGCACATACCTGAGAAATGCTCAGTTGAAGGACACAGAGGTAGCAGTGGAATTTGTTGTGAGTGGTGTCTGCACACACACACATACGCACATGCACACAAATGTGAATTGCCGTTTCCCAGTACAACCGTCTTACCCCGAGTGTCTAAATGACCAAACTTTATTGCAGGTCTTACCAGGTCAGTAGGGGCTGGAGGCTTTGCACACAATTGTTCTCTGCCTAGCTACTCTGGTGAAAGAGTGAAAATCTTTTCACTCTGAGCCCCCCTCCCCCGTGCCATCCTTGCAAACAAAACAGTTTTTGGGGGTAATTGTAAAAGTTAAAGATCAGAGATTAATTCTAAGATGACATTTTGATGGAAAAGCTACTAACCTCATTACCGATCTACCTCAGTCTGCTCAGAGATGTTGGCAATATGTGGTAATTTGTGTTTGATTTATTTTAACTGGAGAACATATAATTATGTTTATGAGGAACATTTTGATTCAAGTCTCTCTGTGTCCTGGGGTCTTTTCACAATTCCTCAGCTTAATCATGGATGGTGTAACATGTGCGGAGCTTCAGTACCTCGTTTTTTGGGCCAATTTGATATCCCTCCTTATCAGTCATGCTACCATTTCCTTTCCTATAGTTTAGTTCTTTATAAAAAAGATGACAATATGAATATTTTATGTCTCAAGTGCAGGAATAGTACCCATTCTAAGCTTTTTAATCCTATACCTATATGTTGAAGCTGTTCTTTGTGGAATGTGATGCTGATGGAGGGTAAAATTAAACATTGTGTTGTGAAGTTGAGAAGGGATTTGGCCTTGATGAAAAGGAATGCAACACTTATGCCTCACCATGTGATTGATGGGGATTTCAGTAGAGAGGTTGCCCCCTGACTTGGCTGCCTTTTGCGATTACAGGTACGTAAGGCATGAAAACTGAGGAAAATGTCAGATTCCTCATTGAGTTTTATAGATATAGCTCAGTTGTGCCCATGGGCATTGCCCACAAAAAGTACCTTGTTGCATTTGTTGCCAACATGATATAATGGTAAGCTTAAAGTATAGGTTGTTGCTGCTTGATGAATGAAAAGTCATTTGGTCAAGTGCCAGTTTTGGGGTCACCACTTAATTTGCAGCTGTCATCCAAAGTTGCACCAATCCAACTTTGCCTCTCCCGATACGCATTCTGATACCTTAATTCTGGGTATCTGCTGATAGGACTTTTTATGTAAGGCAATATGACACCTGATAACCATAAAGTTTATAATGACACTGACAAAGAAACTGTACATGGTATCGATCTGTCACCCTAATCTGATTCTGACCATTAACTTTCTCATTCAGTGGAAAATTTGGTGAGTGGATGATCACAACTGGAAAACTTAACAACCTAAACTATGAGTGTATGGGCAGTAACAATAATTATAAGAGAAAGTTGCTTATTGTAGATGTACTAGGTATATTTTAGGCAGTATATGCCAAGTAATATGAGAACTTTAAAGCTTCTTACTACTATTAAACCAGGGTTGTCCAGCAAAATAAGTGTCAGTGCATTGTAATGGCATCTTAGATTACAGTTTTGGTGTGCTTGTTTCTGGCTCTGATACAGATGTTATATTATACTGACTATTATTCACTCATTCAATGAGCTTTAAAAGAAGTATTTGAAGAAACTGCTGGTGTTCACTTACAAAGTTTATTTTACCATACTGGTGTGTCCATAGGCAGCCTGGCCAGGACCACAGCAATATTTCAAGTTGCCAAGGAATGCATCTGACTTGCACTGGCCTGGCACAATTAGAAAACCTAATAATACGAAAGCAAACCTTGCACAGTGTGAGCTGTAGTGTGAATGAATCAGATGGCCTTAAGTGTGACAACTCAAAGCCTGGAATCTTGTTTTTCTCCTCTGCTGGACACGAAAGGTTACCATGGTTCCCCTGAACGGCAGGCCCAGAGGTCAAAGGTTTCTCTAAATTGTTCAATAGATGGAGGGCAGTGAGACAGAGCACAGGACTTAAATCTTTCCTACAATAATGCTGGATGCTCAACTAGTTTTATCAGTTGCTGCTGCAATAGTTATCAATGGGTTCACAGGCACATTTCTCTTATCTGTTGTTGTATAACAAGAACTTCTAATTTGTCATCGGCCATCAACTTATTTTTCTAATATGCCATGTCAAAGGATAAAACCATTGTTACAAACAGTATGTAGCTATTTACAGATTGACTTCTTCAACTCCATGTTGTGATATGAAGATTAAAGACAATGAAGCCACTGTTTGTGGTGAGTGGAGGGTTTGCTGTTGGATGATTGGAAAACTTTGTGGCAGAGATAAGGAGTTGGAGGAGGGGAAGAATGCTCCTTCCAACACTGCTCCTCCACCGCCCGGTCGGTGCTTTGAGAGGTCACTCTGCTCAGGGGAATAGCTCTTTGTTGAGCCAGGCCTGTGGTCACTTCGCTGTCCTGCAGCCTGTGTTTAGCAGCAGCCGCACATCTGCCAGCCTGCCATGATTGATAATGTGGGCTTTTTCAGCTCTGCATTCTTCTCCTTCTTGCTTATCAGCCCTCTTTTTTTCCCCAAGGCCTTTTATTAATGTTCAGGGGGGATGGGGGGTCACGTAACATTGTAAAGGACTCATCACTCAATTAAATAGCTGTGCTTTTCAGTCAGAGTTGTGGAATGAGTCCTTAACTTATTTCAGTCATGCCATGTGATGCACTCCAGTTCATAGAAATAGGATGCATAAGAAGAGTGCATGTAAAACTTTTCAGCGTGATTTCAGCGAATCAATGAAGGTTTTTCATGGGTCTCTTGATGCTGAGGGCCATCAATTTAGCATGCAGCCTGCAAGAGCTCCTGCTCCTGATCAGGAGAGGATGATCAATTTTAATGCCTCTCCTAAAAGATTACCCTGGGGGGGTTGGGGCTGATTGGTGGGCATCATCCTTACGGTCCACATAGCTGAGGTAGATGAACAGTATAACTGAATACAAATCGCCTCTGTCAGTTTCAAGGTTTCTGTTTATTAGAAAGCTGAGGAATGATCTGGCTATCATATCTGGTTATTATATCAAGCTAAATAATTTGGTTTATTTCTGCATTTTTAGTTTATAATAATATTTATTTCATGATTAACGTGTCCTGGCACTTCAGCCTCACTAAGGATGTAGGCCTATTTGACACAGTGTGTTCTCTTTCTCCCTTAAGAGCTGTTTAGGTAGCATATAAAAAGTTTATTGTGTTTAATATGAGAAGTGTAAAATATGCTTTGGTGTATATCGCTAAGACAGTGCTGTCAGTGTTTGAAGATGGTGCTGATGTTTTTGTTGGATCACAGTGTCGAGGAGTGTCCATCATTAGCTTTAAACAAGTACAATGTTTAATGCTCAGTTTTATTTTGAAACGCAGCAGTAAAAGTAATTGCACAACTTCAGAACAAAAACTTAAGATTGTTTACTGTGTTGTTGGTGCCCTTTTACGTAGAAAATTAAAGAAATTACAAATATCTCTGGTTAAGATGAAGAGCTAAATGGACTTGAGATGAATAACTGAAGGATTGATACCAAAAGTAGAACATCACTGTTTGGAGACCAAAATCTCAAAGAAACCAACAACTTTATTTCTAATTACTTTACTAAATCTAGTAAATCACATTGCTGGGAGACTATGCTGTGCTGTGCCCTGACTGAGGCGCTGGCCATAGTAACCAGAGGAGAGAGAGATGGACTAATTCCTGGTATTTGTAAGGGACCCTTTGTTTGGGCCTGACCTGTCCACTGACCCTCAGTTTGTTGAGCTGCTGGCATGAACAAGCCCGTCTGTTGCAAGTTGAAGTAACTACTGCTTTACTCTTCAGGTTTAGTTTGTAGAGGGAAAAGGTACTTAAACAAACCAGGAAGGCATGTGGACCGACTCATATTTGTATATGTTGAACTCTGTACATTGCTGTCACTTTATGTGAGGTTTGACATTGTGATTTATTTGTATGTATATTTGTTGTAGTAGCAGCAACTGACAAATGTCATTGATGCAGCAGAAAAGGATATTGTTACAAAATAGCATTAAAAACCATTTGAAACTAAGAGGCAGTTTGCGGAGAGGCAGTTAGCGGCGTTGCTCGTTCTGGGTGGTCAGTCTGAGTTAGGTGCTAACCAGGATTTGTGGAGGTCAGAAGTGAGAAGTGAGATTGCTGGGAACGGCAGATCGTCAGAGCAGTTTCTTCATGCTTTTGGGGAATAGGCTGAGGAATTTATCCTGTGTTATGGCAAATAAGACCAAAGGTTTTATATTCATATATTTTGATGGAATAAAGGGAATAACACACACATACTCACTGTGAAAGTGAAACACTCTTTTTGCCTTTTAAATGAAGGCTAAATGAGTTAATGTAATAATTAAATTAAATCACAAAGAACTTTTCATGTTTGCCGTGATCATTTCATCTCCACTAGATGCCCCTCGGCAATGCTCGACAAGCCCTAGCAATTATAGATTTTCCACCTTGTCTTAGTAGTTTATCAATAATCAATGATTATCCCGCTGTTTCTCAATCCAGCATCATTTGACTGAATGGAAAGGCATCGTGAGGAAGAGTATAAGTGCAGCTCATCTTTCATGCCCTGCAGTTATATCACTTCAGCACATTAAGGGCATTCTTGTAAGAGCCTCCGTTAACATGGAGGTGGTGGTGGTGGCGGGGGCTTCTTTCTCCACATCAAACAACCACAGTAGAGCTAAGAGGGATAACAGCTCAGGACTAGCTTGATTAATGGTGAAAGGATCTGATCGTGGTGACAGTTTGCCTCTAGTGCAACAAAAGCGATATCAGGCATTCCTTCACAGTCTGGAAAACACAAGTGTAGTGAACAACAACATTTAATAAACAAATTAATTTAGATTCATACTTCTATTAAGTCCCTTGTATTAGGTACCATGAAGACGATGGAAAAAAAAAATATTCAGCAGCCATCATAAAGTGCACCCCTACAACAGTAAATCAATACATTTCTTTATGGCAGCTTTATTTGAAGGCAAGTTGTGTTAAAGTCATAATTCAATGAATGTTTTTTTGGCAGTCAGAGCACTCCTGCTGTTTAGCACCACAACACCTGGCAACACTGCTTACACACAGACATCCATCATGGCCCTCATGCACTACTTTGTGTTTATAACAGTGGGGGGGTTTCTTGTGCACCTTTCTCGAAAGCAAGGTTTACCACGCCATGGTGTTGTGTGCCTTTGTGGAAAAATATACTGATATTGGATGTTTTTTACACTGAATACTTACCAGACGTGGTTTCAACTCGATGCCCTGCTTCCTGCTTCTTCCTGTTTTTTCTTTGCTGAGTGCTGACGGCTCACTGCAGCAGCAGAAGAAGCTCTGGATGTGTGCACAGAGGCTAAAGGGCACCACATTGTGTTTGTTTATCCATTACTTAAAAGGTGATAAATGTACAACTTTATTGGAAAAATTCTGTACAGACTATTGATTTGTCCATCTATGTACCATGGACGATTTGATATATGTATGATAATGAGTTAAATGTTAGTGTGCTGTGCTGTTTTTCTTTTGGTAATCTCAATATTTGCTGTTTACCACGAACAGCAGTGCAATTGATTTTTTTTGTAACAAATGATTGACCTCAGGGTTTTGTAGGTTTTTGAGCACAAAAGAGGATAGTACAGCAGTGGGTGACCTCAATGGCTTTTAGGACTTTTATGGCTCAAGAGGAATCCCAGTGAAATTAATTCATTGAAACATTTAAATCATTAAAATTCATACTCTTCTTTTGGCTGTTTGCTTCGCCATAAAAGGCCTTATTGTAATTCACTTTGGGCCTCAATTGCTTGCTGCTCAGCTGGTGGCTGACAACAGCTTAGTTTCAGGGAAACCCTATCCGCGCAGGATGTAGCTGTTCCACTCCAATCATCACCTTCCTGCAGCACTCAGCACGTCTGCAGCTTTAGGTAATAGGCATCTCTCTTTTCTGACATCCACTGGATCTGACTGAGGTGGATGGATGTCTAAAATACATCAATATGTGTAGAAAGGTAGAGAGGTAGTTCAGAAATAGGTAATTAAATAGTCATCCTTTGGACTGTATCGTTGGATCTTGTGGAAGCCACATTTATTTTTATGATGTTGGTGCCTAACGTGCTTTAGTATTATGTCAACACCAGCTTCCCCAACAAAGAAACACCTCGAGGGAAAGGAGTTTCCTTCGACTTTATTTTAAAAAGACTACATGTAAGGCATAAAAACATGAATACTCTCCTGCTTGTAGGGAACAATTCTACTGTACAAGACACAGAGAGTTTTGTGTGTTAGTCAAGGTTGTACCTTTGGGCCACTTCTCCCCTTATTGCCCTATATTAGATCTATAAACTTCATAATGGGGCTGAATTATTTGATTCATGTTGCTGTGTTACAAAGTAAATGGTCACCTGTCCTTAGTCAATCCAGAAATGTAAAATATCTATTTATTTATCTTATCTTATTCTTACAAACTATAAGATGAAGGGGAAATCATTGGAGAATAAACATAAGAAATTAATTTCAGTTTGGCACTAGCAACACAGAATATTTAATGTATTTGTAATGTATTGGTGCTCTGTTTTGTGGCAGGTATTTCCTCTTTTGCAATCCAGCCGATGTCAGTAGTGGTGACACAAGGCTCAGTTGCCAGGTTTTCCTGTAAAATCAGTGCACACCCTCCTCCAATCATTACTTGGGAGTTCAATCGGGTCACATTACCCCTTGCCACTGAAAGGTATGCACTCTGTTGTTTTCAATATAACTTCATGGTATTTTATTTTCACATACTTAATGGACATGAAATATGTGACCACTTTTTATCATTATCATTTGTTAAAAACATTTGATGAGTAATTGCTGCATATTCTAAGTGATAAATGCTGTATGTGTGTGTGATCATCGTCACAGAATCACAGTCCTGCCCAGCGGTGTTCTACAGATTCATGGGGTGCAGCAGGCAGATGCTGGAAATTACCGCTGCATCGCTACCAACATTGCCAGCCGCCGCCGAAGCACGGAGGCCACCCTCACTGTCACCCCAGGTTTGTCAACCAGCTCTCTTTTTGCATATGTATTGTGTAAAGTGCATCAACACACGGTTAAGTAGAGAAATATCCCTCACAAAGCAGAAACTGTGTTTGCTCTAGATGTTAACCTAAATACTGCAATATCACAATAATGTATTTTGATTTTTTGTCTCTTAAGCATCTTTAATCTGGTCAATAATTTGTCGAAAGGCTTATTTACTCGCTCAAAGGGACAGCAGAGAATTTTCACAAATTTCTTCCCCCTTTTCCTTCTCTCCTTCTGCAGCCCCCAGCCCCCAGCTTCCCCAGAGGCCGCGCATCATCACCGGGCCACAGAACATTTCAGTGTCACTGCACCAGAATGCCATCCTGGAGTGCATGGCCACAGGCAATCCCAGACCCATCATCTCCTGGAGCCGAGCAGACAGCAAGTCTATTGATGTTTACAACACCAAAGTGTTGGGAAATGGCAACCTCATTATCACAGATATCAAGCCCCAGCACGGAGGAGTCTATATGTGCAGAGCTACCACTCCCGGCACGCGAAACTATACTGTCGCTTCGGCCAATGTCACTGTGTTAGGTAAAGATATACTGGAGTTTGGCTGTGTATATAAATATGATATATATACACAAACGTTATATTATGTTTTATATTAACACATTATATTTGTTCTTCTAAAGCACCTCCTTCTTTGGTCGAGTGGCCGGAGAGTTTGACCCGTCCACGTGCCGGCACCGCCCGCTTCGTGTGCCAAGCTGAAGGAGTACCAACACCTCAAATCACCTGGCTCAAGAATGGAGAGAAAGTTCACTCCAATGGTCGAATCAAGATGTACAACAGGTATCTTACTTTTTATTTAAAGGATCAGTCCTGAGGTACATAAATCCCTTTTCTCAGAAGTCAAATGTATTTTGTGTCTGTATGCACAGAGGTAGTGAAAACAGGAACCCTAACTCCTGTCATTAAAACACCTTGTTAGCCAATTTAAAACTATTTAAATAAATAATTCACTACTGTCCTTACAGCAGAAAGGAAACTGAATAATTTATAGCAGTGCAAATTGCGTATTAGTTGGTTTCCCTATAATTTGCTCCTATGCCTTATTCAACTGTCGGTGCTTGTTAAAGGTAATTATAGAATGACTACACCCTGGTAAAGGAGCCATCTGTATGCATACTGTTCATCTGTGTGCGTCTGTGTCCCACAGCAAACTAGTCATCAACCAGATCATCCCTGAGGACGATGCCATCTACCAGTGCCAGGCAGAGAACGAGCAGGGATCAGTCCTCTCCATGGCGAGGCTAATCGTGGTGATGTCTGAGGATCGGCCGAGTGCCCCCAGAAATATCCAAGCTGACACCGTGTCGAGCTCCGCTATCCTTCTGGCTTGGGACAGGCCTCTGTATAACTCGGATAAAGTTATTGCTTACTCCGTGCACTACATGAAAGCTGAAGGTGAGTCGTGTGTGAACAAATGAGAGAGAACAGGGACCATATTCTTATTTTCTTTTTTTCACACTGGGATATTACCTCTAGTAGAATGAAATGGAGATTTTATGTTTATGGCCTCTTAAAAGAGTACTCTACCGATTTAGCATTGCACTCCTTCAACAGTGTTGTGACACATGATGGATCAAACCATCATGCCCCTTGTCCATTATTATTTCTTGTCAAAACATCGCACCTACATTATCCAAAATGCAGCTAACTAGCTTTCCGGTGTGTTATGCTAGTAGCGGCTAAGCTAGCCTCGAGCAGTTAGCCTCAAGCACAAATGAGGAGCGGGCTACAGAGGCCTGCTCAGCTCACTTATTTCTAACTCCATACCCCAGACGATTTTCATTTTCGAACAGACACTGACTCAAGTGACATCACTTGAGGCAATTTAACAGACTTCGCAAAGCTCCCACTGGAGGCTGACCGAGACCTGTTAACACACTTTGGTGTGTAAAAGTTATCCTTTAACACAGCAGGAAATAGCAGTTTAGGTACTTAAATTCTGCCACTTCCTGTCTACAAAGTATATTGTGGGAGCTTACTGTGTATTGTCAATGCTATGTTGGTGGGCAGAGGTCGAGAGAAAAAAGAAATGTTTCAGCTTTTTCTTGAGAAACAGGAATAGTCCTCTAAAGAATCTAGCCCTGTGGTGTTTTTTTTAAGGTCCCTTCCTTTTGGCTGTTAAGACGCGGCATGCAGGAAGAACTGTTCACAAAAAGCACAAGGATTATAGTGTGGCAGCAGAAAAGCCTTTCAGCTTTCCTGGGAACTCTTTCTGTTGACAAGAAGAGTGGCATTCAGCAATGCAACATTTCAGAAAAAAATTCAGCTTGTTCATTCAGTCACTGCACTTAATTATAATGCCACTGACTTCCATTGAGGTGAAACGTACAGAATTCAGCGAGGGAAAAAAGAACACCTGCTCGATTTTGTTAGAGATAAGGAGGTCAAAATAAAAACAACAAGTTGAACAAATTCTCTCTTCTCTCAGGGATTTTCTGCACTGAATTTAGTTTTAATGACACACTCTCCTTGGTCCCAGTCACAGAGAATGGCTCTTCATTGACATTGACAGAGTATCGGACAGTACGTTCTGCTCCTGAGGTTGCAGACAGAGAAGCTTGGCACTAAATGGGGGCTCTTATGAATGGAGGAATTAATTAGCCCTTGTGATTGAGTTTCTGAAAGTGTGTATTCTGTGACAGCAGTCAGAGGGTGTGAATTGGACAGGAAGGGAGACTTTGTTAGACTTTTCAGAGAGACTTACTGAGGCATTCAGGCTACAGAGAAAGCTTTTTGTTTACTCCTCAAGTACCTTGTTTACAAGGTCATAATTCACACCAGGTATTTTCCCCAGGGCACAAATACAGCTTTTGTGCAATTTGCTAATATGCCCTAATTAAATAACTATTACACAGTAGGTCATTTGGAAAAACTAGTACAAGTGTTTCATTAAATATTTGAAAACCTTTTTTGTCATAGCAACAACACAAACTTTTACCATGTCTTTACTTTTTTGGCCTTGATAAAGTGTTGAATTTAGATCTCCTGGTTTGTAATTTTTATGGTCCAAAACCTGCTATCTCAAAAATATCTCTCTTTATTTTGGTTTATTTGCCAGGATTAAACAACGAGGAATATCAAGTTGTCATTGGAAATGATACAACTCGCTACATTATTGATGACCTGGAGCCGGCTCACAACTACACCTTCTATGTCGTGGCCTACATGCCAATGGGAGCCAGTCGTATGTCAGACCATGTGTTCCAGCACACGCTTGAAGACGGTGAGGCACAGTCCTAAACAATATAACCCTTCCCACAGTGAACACAAAACCAGCAGAAAGTCATAGAGTAAGATAGAGTGGAGAGACAGTGTTATTATTGATCTTTGTTCCAATGGGAGCTCTGAGGGTTGTTGTTTACAGAATATTTTAACTGCAGTGCATGAGCTTTGTTGTTGATGTAAGACAGAATGTGCCTGTACACATATGCTCATGTGTATATATGTCTATTTGTATTTATGTCCCATACCCCTGGAGTGTTTTTGATTTCCAGGCAAATTCTTGCTCATGGTCTTGGCCTGTGGGTCAAAGGCTATTGTGTGTCTCTTATACACGACTGAAGTTATTAAATTATATTACTTAGCTTGCAGGGCAATCTGGAGGTCACCCTAAATAGGTGCTCTGGTGAAGACAATTCAATCAAGTTCTAATTAGGCAGAATTACCTAGAATGTTGATTAATTAAACATATAAGATGTGTTTATTTATATGTACTCTTAATGTACCACTTGAAGAGACTCAAAGGGAGGTCACTGAATGTAAATACTAAAATATTTAAAATAATATTAAAATAGTATTAGCAATCACACCTAATTCTTAAGGTTTCCTCCTATTCCTTTTTAACATACACAAAATTTAAGAAGGAACAGCTATTTAAAGCATTGTTTTCTTTTGCTTTAACGACTTCTTTCGGTCTTAACCTTCCTGTCTTGTCGACTCACAGTTCCCCTCCGTGCCCCTGAGCTCAGCCTGACCAGCCACAGTCCGATGGACATCCAGGTGTCTTGGCAGCCCCTTCCAGACAAGCTGAGTCGTGGCCGAGTCTCTGCCTACCGCTTGTCCTATCGCACCAGTGCTGAGAATGCAGTCTCACAGGTAGAGCTACCTGGAGAGAAAACACAGCATCTCCTGGAAAACCTGCAGCCTGACACCATCTACCTGCTGCGTATTGTCGCTGCCACCAGCGTAGGGTGGGGTGAGCAGTCTGCCTGGACGTCTCACCGCACTCCGAAGGCATCCAGTGCTCGAGGTACAACATTTGGAAGAGTTGTCCTCATAATTTATGAGATAGCAGATGTTTAGCCAGGCCAAATGTGCAGACACATTGTAAAAATATTAACATCTATACATAGAGGATTTTGACCCCAAAAAAAGAATTATCACTGAACTCTTCTCTTCTGTTTAAATCATGAGAAAGAGTAAGGAAAAGAGCCTGCTGTAATAATCTTGTTAATGCATTGCATTTAGTACTCTGTGACCCTTGCCCTGCACTGTCAGTAACATTGGAAGGGCTTCAGTCATGGGTCATAAAGGGAGCGACTCAAGCCTCTGGGTGGGAAAGAGTATACGGCTACTTAGAGCCACATCTGAAGCTTTGAGGTGGGGGAAGGGAGAATTTGTTTTTCCTGCCCATCTCAGTTGCCCTCTGTCTACAGTTTAAACTCAGACAGCAGTCTTCTATTGGTAAACTTCATTCCCCTCATTCCTAAAATAAAAATGTGTGAAATTGCTCCCCTGACTGCTAGTGTGGTAGTCTCTGGTCTGCATTGAGTGTGAAACAGCTGGTAACGCATTAGATGGTAGTTTCACTTTTCAAAGAAAACTCCTGGTCAGGAACCTCTTCTGTTGGTCACATAAACACTTGAAACAGCTTGGTGAAGACATTCCAGTTTTCTAAGAACAAGTTCCTGTTTTCTGAAAAACACACATGGCACACAAGGTACACATAGCAGAACAACGACTTGAAGTCTTGTTTGGTTTGAATTATGGAATATTAAGATAGTTTGCTGTGGTGACGTGCGAAAATGAAAGAGTGTAAACAGCACTGTTTATTTAGCCTCACAGAGCAACACTTTGCTCACATGGACATTTATCCAGAATGCTTGTGAACTCTTAAATCTTTCTTGTTTTCATGTAGAATTGTAGATCCATCTCGAAATATCATTATCAGAATAAAAATGTTTTTATGACTGTTTCCTTTTTAGTTCCTCTCGCACCCGAGCTGCATTTGGAGCCTCTAAACTGCACCACTATTATAGTGCGCTGGCAACTGGCACCCAGGAACTCAGTTAGTGTGCAAGGCTACAGACTCTTCTACCATGAGGAGAGCCAGTCCGAGAGTGCCCCGGTTCAGCTACGTGCCTCAGATAATAAACGCACCATCGGCGGCCTCGGTAAGTTCTGTTTCAGATCATTTGAGTTACCTCTTACCTCATTATACAGTGTTTTCATGGTTTTCTTTTGAAGGGCCAACACTCAACAACAACACTTGACAAAAGCTTCATATTTACACCCATCTTGCTAAAGAAAAATATGCTTTTCTACAACTTCTTAGTTGTAGAAGTGCTGCCAGTTGTGATGTGAAAAAAAAATATTTTTAATAGTGTTCTCATTGACCTTATTAGGATAACTTATAACATTTTGTATATGTTAGACACTCCCAAAATGTTTTAACTAAAAACGTACGTGTCTTGAAGCTCACAAAATCTTAATTGGAATAATTGGGGGTGGACAAATTTGGTTAAAACCAGCAGCAGCATCTATTGACAGCTCATGAGTGATGATTTGGTTTAGGTCTCGTCATGTGTAGAGCTGCACCATTAGCTGTGAAACAGAACAGCACCACATCCCACTTTCATGACCTCCTAACCTCTGTGCAGGATTTCTGTGTGTGTCCTTTGAGCAGCTGCTGGATGGTGTTTGGGGCATAGCACAGCTCTTCTGGCCTTTAGGTCAGATTCATTTTGACTTTTTTTGTTTGAGAGAGGAAAGGGGGATCAGGCCAATGCACTGGACAACTGACCATCTGTGGCCAGAGGGGATCAACCAGGTGGTCAGCAGCTGACTTGTAAATCATGAAGCTCAGTGCTTGAGCGGGATCAGAAAGAAGGAAAGATGAGGAGGCACTATAAATTACTGAAGGTGTTAACTCTACTCTGAAACCCAAGACAACTACTTCTGTTTGTACTGATACAATGAACTAATACTGATAAAATTATAGTAACTACAAAACTAACCAGGTAAATGTAAAGTTATTCATGGGATGTCAGTTGATTAATGTATTCAGATGGTGGTCAGAAAAAATATTTGAGAAAATTACACTTTATTCAGTTTCATTTGTGTTTTATTCATTAAATTTCTTTAATATTATTCCACTTTATTTTCATAATGGTTGTATTGGTGCGCATTAATATGGAGAGTTGAAAAGTGTTTTCTTCCATGGCTCTTTCTTGCTTCATCAGGATTATCTAAATGTTGAATAAATGCTCTGAGAGGACGAGGAAGGCACAGTCACAGCTGCTGATAAATATTAAGGCCATCAGCAAAATTAGCAGCATCAAAAAATGGAGCTGAAGCTGAAGAAAAGAAATAACCTTTTTGTTTCTCTTTGATAAAGGAGCTTTGCAGGGCTGCATTTTGGAGAGAGGGAAGCTGTTAAGTGCAGGCAGATTTATTATGTGTTTTATGACTGCTTTGAGCAGTGTTGCTGGAGGAGCATTGACATCAAAGACTATCATTGTGTTTGGCTTTGGGAGCCACAAAGATAGTTTATTAGCCAAGACTTAAAGGAAATGCAGCCTCTCACCAACTAAGCTGTAGGCCAAACAATGAGTGTGTCTTTTGAGCTCACTATCTTGCAGTTGTGAGATTTCTTTCTCATGAATTAGCTGCAGCACTGTGCACAAGGATAGAGGTGTAAAATGCAGAGTCTGACTGCCTTTGTGGCAACACATCCTGCATCAGAGAGGAAAAACCTGCTGAGCTGTGAGGAATCTGACTAAATGATTTTAACCAATGATTGAAAACATTTAGATTTCAATAGGAATTGAAAGCAAACTTTGCAAACTTAATACAAGAATACAAATTATATAAATAATTATACAAATTATACAAAATTTGAGAAAAACCTGAAATAAATCTGTGCTAAATGCTAAACCCTGCTCTGAGTAGCATAAATGGTAAAGAGTCATTAAGTCAATCAGTAATGTTATAATGCAACATTGTATGTAAAGTTTACTCACATTAGTTGACATTAGCCACTATTAGCTAATGGTTATACCAAGTTAGGCTGTATGAGAAAAACTTATCAAAGTTACAGTGTCACTTTAAAGGTGATGGGGCACACCTTAGATCTTCTGGTAATCTGTTCCATAAGTGTGGGGCATAGTAACTACCCTGTTTCTACAATGATAATACATACAGTAAGACTGTATAATAATATATATATATATATATATATATTGTATAATGTATACAATAAGACTATGCATTTAGGGAGTGTCAGATCAATTATTGGACTATTTAATAATGGATAAATATAGTTATTTACTGCAAGTTGTTCTCTTCAAATAATGATAACTTGTAACAAGTAAAGTTACTCACAAATGAGCACATGAGCTGAATGGAAAGACAGAGGGCAGAGACAGGGCTCTGCTTTATCAAATCTCTCAGTTGGATATGATATTAATAAAGAGGTACAAGTTCATCCTGTAGGAATAGTTTTTGTTTGTAATTTGTATACAGGTTCCACTCGTCCTGCATGTCTATGCCTCTTCTAAGCAATCATTTCATTCTAAAATATTTTGGTCTTCGCCCCTATTATGAAAGAAGACTTTATTTGCTTATTTTTTAGCTACACATTGAAATACTCCAAATATTTGAGTTGACATTTTGTGTCCTCGGGGCAAACAAATGAAGAATGTTGATTTTTCTAAGCAGATTAAAACTGCTTGTACTGTAAATGGCATTTCCTATAATCCCACTGATGGGTTACACAACAGCCATCACTTTTTTGTGCCAATAACATTGATTTCTGAACTGTCAGCTGTGGTAAAACTCGATGCTGCTGATTCAGCTCTATGTACAGTTGCAGAAGGACATTATGTGAGCTGACTGTTAAATTATCACTTATGATGATCAAGATGATTGAAAGCACACCCTGAGAGACAGGAATGTGTTTGAGAGGCTCCAGTTGGGTATAAATGACACGATGATGTGACCTTTTCCTCGCATGTGTTTTCTCTGCTCGGCCCATGAGAGGAACGTGTAGTCGTATTCGAAGCTTAAATACCTCTCATACCTGTTGGCACCAGGCAGCACTGTGTGCGCAACTGTAGATTTATCTTACAGCTGTAGGCCATATTGCATCTTGTCAACTCATTTTATTAAACACAAGGCAAAGTGTGCTTGGTGTAAAAACTATATTTGTATTCTGGCCATCAGTTAAAGGTCACTTTGTGCTTAACTTGTGTGTGACAGCATGCGTCTGTGTGTTGATTTGTGTGAGTAAGGGCAAAAGAGAGATGGAGAAAGAGGGGGAAGTGAGAGAGAGATGATAGATGCCGGTGTGAGGGTTCATGCAGGAGTTGACATTTATGGCCCCTGTTCAGGCCTGGCTTGCTGCAGCCTGGGGGGCCTTCCACAGGCCAGAACAAAACCTCATGGGCCAATAGGATCTCCATTTTGGCTGTAAAAAAAAAAGGGGGTGACCACAAATGGCTTAAATATGCCCTTTAATACAAACAGTATAATTTATGGGCGTAAGGCCATGTGAGATTTATCTCAGTGGGAAGGACGGTAAAATGTCTTCGCTTAAGGTACTAAACAGAATGCAGCAAATATATATAATGTGTTTTAATGCAACTACATCTATATTTTGTAACTCTAGTTCTGTTTCAATGCTATATCTAATCTTTAACATTAGCATTTGAATTTGCTCTTTTTTCTGTGTTTTATATCACTGTAAATTGAATAACATTCGGTTTTGGGACTGTTGGTTGGACAAAACCAGATATTAAAAGATTTTAACTTTAGCTCTGAAGATTTGTGATAGATATTTGTGACTATTTTTTGACATTTCCTAAATTAACAGATTAATGGACAATAAAAATAAATAATATCAGGATCTTATAGAAAAGCATAACAAGTTCAATGAGTAATGACAACTGTTTTGTTAGCTGTGATAGAGAGTATATTTACTGGGTTAGTGCACAGTCTCTTGGATGTAGCATATCTTATGGACGGATAAGTATCATCCTGGTTGTGTTTAGTTTTGTTGGTGCTTGTGGACACACCAGGATATAATAATTGATTTGATCATATAGTGTTTTAAGGTAAGAGCTTCAGGTATCTGTGACATTGTGAGTGAAAAACAAACTGGTCCTCTTTCCTCTTAGAAGGACAGTGTGTCAGCACCTATTAAGTGGCATTTTATTTTGACTCTTCCCTGTTTTTCCAATCACTTCCTCTGTTTGACCCTCCCCCTTCAGAGAGAGCCCTATAACCCCTCCTTTTTCAGGATTTAGCTTGCCCAGATTCCATGTCAAAGGTCGTGGCCCAGATGTCACAGCTTCCCCCCTCGCAGAGCTACTCTCTCGCATAATTATGGCAGGCCCATTGTATTGTGGGGCTGAGTAGAGGTGCGTACTTTGTGGTTGCTCCTCTTTAGAGGTGGACACTGAGGCATAACAAACTGGACAGGAACTTTGGATAACATGGTGGGCATCATAAAAAGCATAGGTATTCTGGTTTTATTTATCTCTTGCGACATGAAAAAGAACTATATCAAGAGAACTTGTTGTCCTTCAGATCATCTCCCTGTTCAGACTTGGTATGCTGCACATTGACGTGTAGCATACCAAGTTTATATCAGTGGTTATTATTTTTCTTTTACTCTTAATTGTCTTTGCAAATAGCCATATAGTTGTACTCAGGGAGAATCTCTGACCAAAAAAAGAGACCCATCTCATATTCTACACCCATGACCTCAGATTCTTTCAGAGTTAAATCTTGGCCTGACCTGCTGGCCCTGATCTGGCTCCAGTGAAACTCCTCAGTGCTGCATGGGGGTGCAAGTAGCTCAACTCCACCCCTCCTAAACTTCTCTAACCTCCATAGACACAAATTCATCGCCTGTGGTCTCCCTCTTCTCTAGAGCCCCTAAATGTTGTCATATACCTTGGTATATGACATAACATTTTTTTCTGCAGGATAGACAGGACTGTAATAGTAAAAGGGTCAATAAAACCAAAAAAAGTTCTGCAAAAATGATCTTCATCTTAAAAATCTTGTGACAAACTGAGACAAGCACTTGAGAAACACGAATTAAAGTGTTTTTGGATCAGTCTGCATCCCATTTATCTTTATTAATATTGTATGCAAATCAGATCTGATCATTATCCTTTCAGGGGTTAAAGGGACGTTTAGTCAGATGGCTTTTGTTCAGCGCAGGGTCTTCAGGGTCACTGAGGCCTGCAACTGCTGTGTACTGTCAGCGATGCCCTGCCCATGGGATTTTGTCAGTCGATTTAACCCCCAGATTCTGGACCTGAATAGGAGTGGCCACTGACCACTGACCAGCAGACCCGAGGGGGGCCAGAGAAAGGGCCTTCGTATTTGCAATCAAAAGACTCATGACAGGGTGACGTATGGTGGAGCTCTTCTGTTCTGCTGCCCTGAGTGCTGCAGAAACTGACCAAAGGACTTACAGCACTGAGCATCTGTCGCACTGCCTCACCTCTAGTTCCCACCACACCATCCAACCAGAAATCCTCACTGGCCGCTCACAGTGCAGGTCTCTTTCATGTATTACCCCTGCTTCCTGTTGGCTGTAGGAACCACATTATCTGTTCCTTTTTTGTGGTCCATGGTGAATTATTGCTCTTAATGCAGAGTGCTAGTGAGAGTAAATCTTAATGGATGTTTACTAAAGCCCAGATCTAAGACCACACATAGGCTGATCTTATCATGTTTTTTACATTTCTGTGATTTATTTACACATTTTGGTTCCTTTTTGACAATGTAGACCCGAGGAAGAAGTACCATGTTAAGCTTCTGGCTTATAACTTTGTCGGAGATGGCTACCAGGCAGACCAGACTATCAGCACCCCTGGATGTGTCTGTAAGTCCCACAATATACGTGAAAAGACATTTTTTTCAGTGCGTCTGAAGCACAATCCCAACCAAAAGTTGGTAAAATAACATTATTCTTAATGTATTACTCAGCTGTTAGAGATCGACTTGTGCCGCCTCCACCTCCTCCACACAATGTGTACGCCAAGACAAACAGTTCCACCGCTGTGTTTCTCTACTGGGGTCAACCTGCCTTCACCTCCAGCCTTGCGGTCAACTACACTGTCCGCTGCAACCCAGTAGGCCTTCAGAATGCTTCCCTGGTGCTCTACCTGCAGACGTAAGAGTTTCTTCATAATATAGCTTTTCATTTTTAGCAGTTACAATCATTACACCTAAACTGTTGGTTTACATTACTTTACACTTTACTTTCATCACATGTGTTGGGGAAAGTTTGCAGATCACCAGAACCTTTAAGTTGTTTCCTTCCCCCCATTGCAAGCACAGCTCACTATCACCACCTGCTGGTCAAGACATTTTTTAAAAAAGACAATAAAACTGTGAATTGCTATGACTAACTACATTTAAAAGACACGTAGCTGTTAAAGTTATTGAATTTTTTTTATTTTTTTTATTTTATGGCATGTTGCGTCAAATTCTGTTCAGTACATTTTATAGGAGTAATCCACACACCTAAAATCTCCAAACCTCACTAAATCAAATTAAACTGATTTGGATGGTAGATCCTCATCTAAGCACAAAGGAAATATAGTATGTTTTGAATGAACTGGCCCTTTTGAGCCTCTGTTATGTCTTCTGCAGGAGTGAGCAGAGCCTCCTGGTGCGAGATCTGGAGCCCAACACCAAGTACGAATTTGCTGTTCGCCTTCACATCGACCAGCTGTCCAGCCCCTGGAGCCCTGTAGTCTATCAGAGCACTTTCCCTGATGGTAAGAATTGTTTAAAACTCTCAAATATCAATATCAGCCCAAAAGAATCCTGTGTATATATATTTATTCACATACAACGTATTGTTGTTACCCATGAAAATCTGGTAATTCAAACAATGATCATTTTCAGGTGTTAAATTTGCTCAGAGCTTTTTAAAAAGACACCTTGCATTCTCTTGTGGTGTTTTTATGTGACTTTGTTCTTTACATCTATCCCATCACCCAGCTCCGATTCTGCCCCCTTCCAATGTGAAAGTGACTCTGATTGAAGAGGACACAGCACTGGTTTCATGGAAACCCCCAGATGAACCCAATGTAGCTGTGACACATTACACGGTCCTGTACGCCTCCAGACACGCCTGGATAGCTGGGGAATGGCAAGTGCTGCAAAGAGAAGGTGAGGAGGAGTGTGGAAAGAGGTTATACAGGTGTGCAGGGGAGGGGGGGGGGGGGGAGCACAAAGCCTTCCTCCTGTCCCACACAAATGGTCCATTGGAAATCAGTAACTCATTTCATCCTCCAATCTATGTCTCTGTACATGGTGATCCCTGAATGGTGCCAGGACAGCTTGAGCTTGCTGCTTTTGTCTTACTGATAAAAGAGCAGTTTGGAGGCTTAATGTGATTACAACAAAGACTTTAATTTACCTTTTCACACAACGATCCTTTGAACCACTTCTATATATATAAAAACCGACTTACCTGCCCTATACTGATGCACTCTATTCAAATAGAATCATAATTTCACAGATTCCCATCAAACTGCAGCAGTGTTCAATGTTTCTGTTCCCTCTTTTTGTTTGTTTATTGTCTCTGCATTCGGTGAGAACTCTCTACAATGATTCATGTTTAAAATGGTCAAGGCAGAAAGAAATAAAGTTGATGTGGATAGCTCAGAAAATAAATGAGTGCTCTCAGGCTCAGGCACGAAGAACTATAAAGCTGTTGTTGTATCTGGTTTGTGAGTCAGTGAAGGTGTTTTTAAAAGCAGATGACCCCAGGAAGAACACAAAAAAGACACACAATTCCCTCTATGCCTCTGTTGAAGGGGTCAAAAGTGAAGCTGTTCACAAAGCCCCTCCAGCTCAACCCAGCCCCCTATCACCTCAAGCTGAACACACACACCCCCTTCAGTCTCTGCCTGGATCCTGGTGGTGTGTAGACTGGGTGGTACTGGATAAGGGAATGTGTATAGCCCTAATCCCCTGACCCCTGCTCTTCCCCTCAGAGGTTCCTCTCACATAGCATCTCTCAGCCATCAGAATAGTTGTAATGAGTTTCACTGCATCACAACGTCCTGTTCTTCAAAGGTCAGCTAACTGAAAACATCAGGAGTATTGGAGTAACAGAATTCCATGTTTCTATTCTAGATTATGTATTGTGTCAGGGTCCATAAAGATTAAAAGAGTAGTTATACGTTTTGGAAAACTCCAACCTTATTAGCTTTCTTCAGTTTCTGTCATTTTTACAGTTTTTTGTACAGATTAAACAAACAAAACGTAAAGGTTTAATTTAAAGGTGACTTAGTATGGAAGTATGGCTCCAGGCAAAGCTAGTAAGGGGGCCTTAAGTGAACATTCATTTATTAAAGATTTACTCTGTCCAAATATTATTGGATACCTTCAAAATCAGTTTGAAAGGGGTGTACTCATTAACTGCTTATCCAACAGGTTTGGAAATGCTGAACTGGAATCTGAACTTTAAACCATATTTGTCTTTTTATTTCCAAAATTACAAGCTTGATCAATGAAACCACAACAAACAGTTCCTGTGGTGTTTCCTGAGGGTGAATATCAGACAAGAAAAATCTTTGCTGATTCCTTTGTTCATACATGAGGGCTGCAATCATCTTATTAAAACTCCAGTAAATGAGGTTAAAAAGACAAAAAACATTCTTCAACAATATATTCACAATGTACAGTTAAACACCAAAGTTATTTCTCGCCAACAGGGACTATCACCATGGCTCTGCTGGAGAACCTGAAGCCCGGCCAGGTTTATTTGGTGAAAGTTTCCGCGTCCAACAACATGGGTGATGGGCCGTTTTCTCATCTGGTGGAGCTGTCAGTACGAGCAGATCTCTCCTCAGGTCATGATCCCCGGCTCTCCCGTGGCTCCACACACTCCACAGGTCACTTGATATCTTAAAACTGGGGTTGTCCTGTCTTTAAACTGATATTAATTAAGCTTTTTGAGACTATGGCAAATGATTCATAATCTGACAGTGTTGCCTTAATCCTTCACAGCCTTTTCTAATGGCTTCTACCACTTGGACCAAAAGTCGATGACAGGGATCACTGTGGGAGTCTGCATTGCGCTCATCTGCATCATCATCTGCGCTTTCATTATTGTCTGCAGAGGCAAAAACAGGTACTCAATATGTCTAAACAGATGATTTAAGAGCAAAAGCCCAGTTTCCTTGATAAGAAGAAGCCTTTATTGTCATTATATTCAGAATACAACGAAACGAACGAGTATCCTCTGTCTAGTGACGTCATGTTTGTTTCCCTCCAGGAAATTTTCAGCTGTTAAAACACAAAGAGAAAGAGTGAGCACATCTGCCTCAGCTGCAGAACATCTGGGCTCTGAGAGACAAGCTGAGGATGCTGATGTGACCATGCCAATGATGAGTCAAAACCATTTCATTGATGCCAAGGTACTTAACACTTAGTACAGCATGTTACATGGTCACTAAAAAGAATATTATTCAACTTTTAGGAAACATAAAAGTGTAACTAAGGATACCAAAGATAAAAATCCATTAATAATAATACAGTATTACAATCATAGAAATGTGACATTGTGTGAACAAATTGTCAAATTTAACAGTTAAACAAGTGTCCAAACCCAAACTGTCAGTACTGGATATGGCTAATACCTTTTCATACTTAAAATAATCTTTTTTGTCACTTTTAGGGCGGAACAAATCTCATTATCAATTCTCTCGGCCCTGTTCAGCCTGGTACTGAGAAGAAAGAGAAATGGTTTTCCTTCAGCAGTAATGTGAAAAAGGAGAGTAAAATAGTACAGGTAAGATTAAGAATCATCAATCCTGTTTGTTAAATTGTCATCAGCAATTTGTAGATCAAGAAAAAAAATCACCTATCACATGATAGTATAAAAAGACAAAATAAGATCTTTTGACATGAAGATAGGTTACAGCAATCTGCAACTAGACAAGTGTGCATTAAACACTTGAACTGAGGCAACATTTTCTCTGTTCTGTAGAATATGAGACATGGCAGTGCCTCCTACCAGCCCGGCACCACAGTGTTGACCTTTGAAGAGGAGCTGTCCATGTCTCCAGAACAGCCCACCACCATGGAGGCCCTGCTCTGGCGTCCCAGTGACATGGAGGGTTCCTCCAACAGCGAGGGCAGCCACGCAACCGGTGACTCGGGTCGTTACTCCCACGACGAGACGGAGATGACCAACCTGTCGTCTGGTCTCAGCAGCCGCCCTCCGTCTCTGACAGGGGAAGACAGTGGAGGCTCAGACTGCAGTGGGCCTGCTGCAGAGCTGGGCGAGCTGCTGCAGGAAAGTCAGACTGACGTGAAGGTACTGGAGTCTGTGGAGGATGGCTGCTGTCATCAAGAAGAGCAGAGCAGTTCTCAGTCTGCACCTTCTCTTCAAGTATGTGGGCCTGTACCTGAGTGTGTCTGAGACGCTCACTCTGTGTGTTTGTGTGAGTGTGTGTGTGTGTGTGTGTGTGTGTGTGTGTGTGTGTGTGTGTGTGTCCAAGAGCAACAATATCTTCATACCAGCACCTCTAAAGCTCACTAATTAAGACATTATATCTTGTTTGTTTAATCTTTACAAAAACTGAACAAAAACAATAAGTTGTGGTTTTATGGCTGTTTAGTCCCGACTATTTCTTGGAGATCAGTGACTTCCTGGAGTCACCGCTGGTTGCCTGCCAACTGCCAACTTCCTGTCTGCCTCTGTCTCTATAAAATAAAGGCAAAAAATGGTCAAAGATAATCTTAAAAAATAGTCAGGTACATAACCCTCTGTAAAATGGCAAATTGTTGCTTTTACAGTTCTATGTTTTCAGAGATTAAACAAACAAGATTAAGTGTTAATTAGTGAGCTATAGAGGTATTGGTAGCAGGATTTTGTTACTTGTGGACAGAGCCAGGCTAGTTGCCTCCCCATGTCCAGTCTCTGTACTAAGCTAAGAAATCTATTGAACAAACAGATATGAGTGGTACCAGTCTTCTCTTCGAAGTCTCGCCAAGAAGGAGAATAAGCGCATTTCCCAAAATGTCAAACTAATCCTGCGTCACTGACAGCAAGAGAAGCAGGAAATAATGATGACACTCAGAAATCAACAAAGCATGACAGAGGAAGACTAAAATTGATCCACATAACCCTCCTGCAGTCATTTTCCACTTTAAGTGTACCAGATGGATGCATGTACGTATGAGAGAGGTGTAAAGAAACAAAGAGAGTCATTTTTTAACCTTTATGTTCTTTTGGTCCAACACACAATGAACAGGAAGCCAACAAAAACCTTTAACAGTATTAGATGTTGGCAGGGAGTGTACGTTGTTATATTTTACTTCTTTCTTTTTCATTCAATGAATGTCTTTTTTTTTTTTTTATTTGATCGTTATTTGTGTTTGTATGTTTTTGAAAAAAAAAAAAATCTCACCCACCATGAATGTTTAAAAAGCCTGTCAGAAAAGTGACATTTCTGACATTATTTAAGAGAGTTTATCACTGGAGCGAAAGGGAACCATGAGTCCTTTTCACTGATTATCTACCTCTGTTTACCTGCGGGTAAACTTCCACATTATATTTAATAACTACTTATACCTACGTTATGTGATGGGCTGCTTCAGTTGCATTACATTTGATACTTCCTGATGACTTTGTTCTGACTGTCATCCCATTTTGTTTTTTTCTCTATCTTTTTTTTCTGATTTATGGATGGTAACGGCGCTGCAGCCTTCACATCTCACTTCATCTGTTGTGTGGACTGAACGATGGAAAACATACACATGCAGTTTCTTATTTATCTCCTCAGATGTCGCTGAGGTGCTGAGCCAATATTAATATTGCTTTGTTTTTTTTTTCATTTTCTCCATTATTGAGTAATGGGATGAAAAGATAATGCATGTCTGCTTTTGTTTTGTATGTCAGTGTGCAGCTGCCCTCGCCATTCCTGTTTTATACTACCTCGTTTAAGAATTTATTTTATTGTCTAATTGTTTTCCTAAACTCAGGGAACAAGGTTTAGTACATTTGAAAAGTCATGTAATGTTACATGCTGATCTGACAGGGTATCTTCTCAGTACTAAACTGTTGTAGTGTATAATTGCCTAATAGAATATGCTATGAATGTATCTCCAACATTATGTGCCAGTAGCTCAGATGTTTGCTGCCCCACAGATGGAAACCCCCTCTGTAGTTTCTCCTCAGGTCCTATCACGTCTGTTTTTACAACAGACTCTTTTGTTTATTGACTTCTTCCTTTTTATTTGTGTAAAGATTCACACCAGAAGTGCTTGCAGTGGCATGTCAGTACAGAAGAGCTTTATGATTAGCCTTAATGTGGGAAGTGTCTCTCAGGTGCTGAAACTGAAGTCTAATCTTTCGATAGGAGAAGCTCCACATGAGGACACAACATGTGAAGAATGATTGTAGTAAAAGCAATGGAAGTGTTTAATCAGAGATGAAAGTGAAGAATTGAATGAACCCCATGAAACGTTTTACTTTGGGAAAAAAATATATTTTTGTTAGAAGATAATGTACTACTGAGTACACAGTGTAGTTACTTTTGTTCCAAGTAGTTTTTTTTTTTTTAAATTTGCTTTGCTGTAGAATAGATCAAAATTAGCACTTGTCTGCCAAGTAGTTTTGTATTATTGGCCAATGTGCAGCGGTGACTGTGACGCTATAACCCAAAGAGTTGTTTGCTACTTAAGTTTATTTAGGCTCTCAACTAATCTCTAAGCAGAAAGTTACTGAGTAATGTGAAATAATCTGAACAGATTAGACCAAAGATGACACGCAGCCTTTGAGATGAGTTGAGGCGCTGCTCCTCAAACAAAGCCTTGCACATTAGTGGCCTTGACCCGTAACTAGAAGAGTGAAGATAGTTGCAGGTTAAAACTCTGAGGAAGTGCCACCATGACAAATGGGCGCTTAATGACGATGGAGTGACAATTAATAATCAATTTTATGCACCCGAGCCAAATGATCCTGTTGGCAGCGTTCCTCGAAAACTGTTGCAAACAAATGTCTGTATATTGTAGGTGAAAATTATAAGAGTTAAATACAGTATATTATATTGATTAGAAGTTTGTGTTGCAACAGTGCAGTTGTGTGTAGAAGTGCACCCACTGATTTTTCACCTTATGAAAAATAATTGACAAAAAGATTTTAAAAGTATTTATTTTGGAGATTCATAAAGTATTTTTTTAAACATGAAATGCAGGTGAAATATTCAAATGTTATGCCCTTATAGGGATGATTTGAAGATCTCACAAAAATGATTTCATAGATCAAAGATTGTGGACAGATCAGTGGGCGCACAATTTTCACATTTCTGTATTTTTAATCAAGAGGATTCTGCAGAGGATTCAATCATGGGATGAAAAGTGACACAATCAGTTTAACTTTCTTTTGAAAAGCAAACGATGTAAACCAAAGATTTTTTTTTAATGGTCACCGTTGCATATTGGCAAGAGATCTTTGTGTGAAATGTCATTTTCAGTGTTCTCATACTCATTTTACGACTGTATAAAGTGTTATACTTTGAGACAGAAATTAAAACGTTAATGTGTTTCTTTATCATCACTTATTTCCAGAGAATCAACTTCTCTTTTTTTGTCTGTTGTATTTCAACATATAGTCATATTTACCCAGCTTTTGTAAAGTAAGAAAAGGAGACACATTTCCATTTTAACTCTATAATGTATTCATACCTGTATATGTATTCATGACTGGAGTCAAACAGGTTCTGAATCAGGCCTTTGTAGCTCGTACAGGTACATAAGTGCTACCTCATGTTTTTATATTTCACATATTCTTGTGATAGGTGCAGATGCAATATATTTGGCTCATTACTGTCTGTAAGATTGTGGTCATACCATCATCAAACAAGGGACCGGAGACGTTGTTCTGCTGTCTTTTATCTCATGAATGGTGTTATGTATGAATGACGTTCCTGTCCGTGCATGTGAATTTAAAGGGATGAAACACATTGTCTGGTCTGCGTATGATCTGACATCTGTGTATGTTCTCTCTTTTGCAGTAATGTTGTTTTTAAATAATGTAGGGGGGAGCGTTGTGGGTCGTTTACAGTCAAACTCAGGGGAACCCACAGCTGCTCCTGCTCAAACAGAAATCAGGTTTCAAGTCTTGAAAATTGAATGTACCTTTTTTTGTAATTTTTATGTTTTCTGTAAATTTTTTGTTATATTTTGTCAGTTTGTCTTTGTCAGTAAAATCACTTGCAAGTTTGTTTTTGCCAAAAATGTTTAGTTAGGAGATTTTAGACAGTGAGTAATTACGAAAAAGTCTGATTCTTAGTGTAAATAAAAGTACAAAAACTGCAACTTGTCTTTACTGAACATGCTTTCAGTTCTTGTGCTGGTTAAAATCAAAAACTTGGACAGATGAAATGTTCCTTATTGCTTTAGCTTTATGTTACTACAAAAAGTCTTAACGATCAAAATTTTTTATCCACAATTCAACTTGTTCCTTTAACTTCCTGAATGACCTTCAAGACAGGAGACCAGTTTGGAAATATATATTGTATATCAACATTTAAAACAGCAGTGAAAAGTAATGGATACAAGAACTGTACCTAAGTAAGCTATGTTGTTAAAGTAGTGTTCAGGTCCTTTACTTACCATAAAATACTCCATTATAAGAAAAAAGTCATGCATTCTTTTGAATTGAAAAGCTGTCTAAGTGTAAAATCTGTAAAACCTACTTGAAGTATTAAAAATAAAAGGAGTAAAAATGTCCCCTGTGACTGTGATACTATTATGTATCATTAGATTTTTATTACTCATGCATTAAAAAGCATTTTCTTATTGTTGGTGGAGGTGCACCTAATTTCTAACTATTTGTATAGGACTGCAACTAATGATTTTATTTAATTATGGATTCATGAACTGATTATTTTCTCAATTGATTGGTTTATTTGATTTGTTAAAAAAACCCAGTGAGAAATGGTGTCATAATTACGAAGAGCCAGAGGTGACACAGTGCTTCACAACGCTTGTTTTGTCCAACCATCAGTCCAAACCTCAAATCTATAGTTTCAGCTCCACTTTTATACACTAAAATAATTGTATTGTGTCAAATAATTGTAGTTGCACATTCCACTCTGAGAGTACTGGAGTGGAAATATAAAGTGGCATGAAAAGAAAATACCCAAGTAAAGTACAAGTACCTCAGATTTATTCTTAAGTATCAAGCACTTAAGTATTGGTAATGTAAGTTCTTCTACTGCAGTTAACTGACAAATGTACCTTCTGCTCCTGCACATTTGACAGCTTTAGTTAATGGTTATTTTCAGATTAGCAGGTTTACATGATAAAATCAGAAAATTATAATACAGTAAGGTAGTTAAAATTACCATAAGCATGAGCAGCTACACCATTAAAGTTCTGCTTGAAAATCAGTCAGTAATAATATTCCAATAATGAACTACATATTTTGAACACTTTTTAAATTTTAAAAAGTAAAGGGAATGTGTACTATACTTCTGCTAAAATGTTGTGGTTTTTTTTACATAAAATGTTCAGTGCTAAACTTGAAATTGAGTATTTTTTGAGTCATAATACAACTTTCATTTAAAGATTCTGTGCTACTTAAACATAAAACTGCATTATACTTTAAAATAAACCCTAAACTGGGACATTTAAAGTTTAGATTTAAGTCCTGGTCTCACTGAGCTACCTGCAGAGTGAGAAACCAGCTGGTTTTTTAACTAGTGTAAAAAATGCAGTAATTAAGACAAATTTCTGAGAATTTGTGTACTTCACCTATACAACATAGAGATGTCTGTAATCTGTCTTGTGATTTATTTTCACAAAGATTGACTGCTCCATATGTGAGAAATTGATATTTAAAGATGCTCTAATTGCCACTGACTGCAATTGTTTACATGAGGATAGAATTTTTCAATTATTTTTCATGATTAGACATTTATTTGGCGAGAATTTGCAGTATCTGTTTACAGTCAAACATTTTGATGCACTGTGGGCTCAATTTTTTATCCATTTTGGATCGTTTGTGGAGGACAGTCTGAAGATGCTGTGTAGCAAGTTTCAGTCAATTTAACAAAAACTGTAGGAGGAAATGGGTTTAAAGAGTTTTACAGTTTTTGAGAAAAACAGTGATGGACATCATGGACTTCATAATTCCTGCCAGCTCAAAGTGTCTGAAAGTTTCTGCTCAATTGGGCCTAGATTTTGGTGAAAGTTGCACAGTCGTAGCACGTACGGTTGATTTATTATGAATTTTCAAACTTTTAAACTTTAGACGTTTGCTCTAGTGCCACCATCAGGACTATCTGCACACAGTGAGCTAAGAAAGTTCAAGTTTGGCTAAGAAGAATTCCAAGAGGGCCCTGGCATCTCTGCTGCCTGGTCCCTAAATAGGACAAGATTATATCTAAGTGGAAGTTATTGAATTTTATGTCAGTTTTCAGTTTACTCATAGCTGAGGGTTGTACAAGCCAGACAAACAGTTAATATGTCTGACACGTTATAATGCCAGTGTTTCGCAATATGAATGCGCACAAATGCGCTTCAGTTAAAACACAACACTAGAAAATGGCACTCAGTAGAGTGCATACCTCAGCAAAGGCCCAACTGCAACTAGTACCTTACTGAATCTCTATTAACTTAGCTACACATTGGTGGTAGTTGCAGGTTTCTAGCACTATTTGTTACCGTACAGCAGCCAGGAAAAGACTACCCCCCTATGAAAACACATTTAAATCCGTGCTAAATTACACACTCATAGATACCAGCCCTCTAAATATGCCTGATTTAAAAAAAAAAATCAAGATGCGTGCATTATTCTAAAGAAAAAATTAATGAAAATGTCGAAAAATGCCCTATCTCCCATTGTTAAATAAAGTGACTTAAAAAAATCCTGGATCCGCGCAAAAATTGAATGGGTTCTTCCTTGACCCATGCCCCACCCCTCCAGTTTCAGGACAATCGGTTCAGTAGTTTGTTTAATCCTGCTGACAGACAAACGGCACTAAAACATAACCTCCTTGACGGAAGTAAGAATGTAACATCATAACATCACGTAATTTCACAATTATGTAGAGTTACTGAACCGGCCGAGCAACATAGGATTACTTTACAAAAGCGGCAAACAGTTTGCCAGACAGACAGCACGCACTCACAGCCCATAACGATGACCACGTGCTTTATAATGGACCGTTGAACTTTTCAACATGAGTCATATGCTATTTAAAACTTCTCATGCAGCTACGACAAAGTAAAAAAACACATTTATGCGTTCGTTTTGTTGTCTTGTTGTCTGAAATGATTACGTAGGGACTATGCTTTGTCACGCTTCCTTGTTTATGTTTTTTTCCCGACACAGGTTACTTTCTCCACCCTCGCTGAGCCTTGTTTGGAAACCGCGCTCACTTATGGGAACTGTAGTTCCAAGACTTCGGTAGAAGGCGTTGTGCGCTTGGCCAGCTATACCACTTTAAAACTACATTTACCGTCTACTGTCGGCATAGCCGTGTTGTTAATGGCTAACCTGCGCGAGGGCGTACTGCAACAACGGTGGAGCTGCTTGTAAACAGCTACTTCGTCGTTGGACGTCGAACAATAGTGAGTTTAGTCATTTTTCTTTTCCCGTTTTTAAAAAGATAACATTTTAAGTTGCTTTTACAGATCGTTGTCTACGCCACTACTTGTATTTTAGGGCGATGCCCAGTGAGGAGAGGTAAATAACTAGCCTGTAAGTGAGTTAGCTAGTTGCATATCAACCGCTAAATGTCACAATTTAATGTAATCAGAAGAAGCTCATATTAGCTACAGCTGACGGCTGCAGTGTTCACCGTTGTTATCTCTGTTGTTAGCTGTCTGCATTGTCAGGCCGCAGGAGCTGGCATCAGTAGTTAGCCGTGGTCTTGTCACCTAGAGGTCGCTGTTACTCCTGTTTGTTTGTGTGTTGAATCAGAATCGTACACAGGAAGTTGACTTGGTGATAGAGCGCAGAGGACGAGGAAAAGGTTACAAAGGTAAAAAAATTCTATAAAGGTAATATGCAAAAAGTATACTATACACAAGTAAGAATACTAACAAGTGAGAGAAGCGAGTCTGATGCGCACTGCTACACATTATATATGCGTTGTCTGTACAGGTGAGAAGTGACAAATAAATATGCTTCGGGCGGTTGATGAGAGTGATGGCGCCTTGTGGGGTAAAAACCTGTTCAGGTGTCTGTTGGTCTTGCTTCTGATGGACCTGAACCTGTGGCCGGATGGGACTTTAGTGAAGAGGCAGTGGGCTGGGTGAGGGGTCCACCTATCCTACTGGCCCGTTTCCTGGCTCTGGCATCATGCAGAACACTCACAGGCACCTCTTCCTGGCCTGTGAGCCGCCTCGCTGTCCGCACGATGCATTCCAGTCTGTGTTTGGTGTGGCCCGAGGATGCGATGTACCGCACTGTGATGGAGTAGGTGATAACGATCTCGATGGTGGCTCTGTAAAACTGGGTACGGACCTATGGGGAGATGTTCATCTTCCCGAGCAGTCTGAGGAAATACATCCTCTGCTGGGCTCGATTGATGACACTTGAGTGCATCTCCCATTTCAGGTTGCGGGTGATGATGGTACCCAGAAACTTGACAGACTCCACCACCTTTACAGCTGTGTCATTGATGAGGAGTGGGGGGGTCTGGAGGTGGGTCTTTACGGGAGTCCATGACCATCTCCACCGTCTTGTTGATGTTGAGCTCCAGGTTGTTCTCTGTACACCATGCTGCCATCTGTGACACAGTGTTCCTGTAGGCCGACTCATCGTTGTCCTTGATGAGGCCCAGGACAGTGGTGTCGTCAGCTGACTTCACCAGCTTGATGGAAGGGTGGCTGGAGGTGCAGTCATTAGTGTACAGTGAGAACAGGTATGGAGAATACAACCTTGAGGAGCTCCGGTGTTGGTGGTGAGGGGGGTAGACAGGTGGCTGCCCAGCTGCACCTGTTGTTTGCTGTTGGTCAGGAAGTCTGTAATCCACTCACACTCACTGCTTGAATCACGATCTGATGGCCATCTTGAGGTTCTGTCTAGCCAGCCTGAAAGTGTCCATGTCACCATCCCTGTATGCCTGTTCTCTGTGGCGCCTGAGTTCTCTGAGCTGTTTGGAGAACCAGGGCTTGTGTTATTGTACCTTGTGGTGGTTTTGGTTGGGAGACAGACCTGCTCACAGAGGTTGATATATGAGCATACAGTGTCAGCAAACGTGTTGTTGTTGTCCTTAGGGCTTCTCAGAGACTCCCAGTCAGTGGACTTCATGCAGTCCTGAAGCATCTCAGTTTCTTCTGCAGTCCATCTCCTAACTGTATGGTTGTATACAGAAACATTTAATTAGCCAAGTACACAGTCTCAAGTTCATAGCCAGCTAGGAAAACCAATGACTAATGACTGGACAGGGCATCATGCTCAGGTGATGAATGGAATACGATTTCCCCATCCATAATATTAGTGCCTAAAATAAATTGATAAAATTGGAGCAACCTGATGTGACTCATAGTTAATGTTCTGTGTTGTTTTGTACCTCTATACATTTGTGTCACTATTCATCAAAAACAAACTATAAGTTGTTACTTTACACTAGTAAAGACCGCCGCCCTGTACTCCACATACAGTTACTGGGGATCATGTTTGTTGATCTTGCCACATCTGTTGAAATGAACTAGCAGTCCATTGGTATACACCTGATTCAGAATTAGATGTCAGCATCATTATTTACTGTCAGTGTGACACCACACCAAAAGGAAGGTCTGAATCGCAGGATCAGCCCATTCATTTTCATTAAATAAACACAGTAAAGTAGTAGCAGATGCTCGTACCTGATTTTTATGCCTTTATATCACTTAGTTAAAATTTCTGACTGCCAAATAAACCCCAAGGTTAGACAAAGCAAAGTTTTCTTTTATTTAATCTTATTTTTTAAATCTTTTTTAGATAGACCAGAATAGAGACAGACAAGAAACATGGTTATGTGTCTTAACCACTCAGCGTTGTTTACATTTGGATGTTTATTATTCTATTTGGTGTCTGATTTGGTTACTGATTTTGGACTACTTGCATTCATCACACTGTTTTTCAGTTTGATTTTCACCATACCATGCTGTTTCCAGTGTGTAACCTCCTTATTTACTCTAGATCCCCATATACTGCTGAGAGCTGACAGAAATGTCAGAGACGTCAAGTGATGCAGAGTCGTCCTGTGGCTGGACCATTATTAGTAATGAGGTAGAAAATTCTTATTCCTAATTCCATCTATTTTCATTTGTTGTGGTATAGTTTTTGATATTTTAAAGGTTGCAGCAAGGAGAGGAGGTTTTATTACAATATATATTAAAAAAAACCTTTAAAAATGTTTAATTAAAATGTGATTAGCAAATTACTGAATCACTGGGGTCAAGTAACACATTGCATTAAAAAGAAATACTCGGTTGATTATCTGAATTATACAAGTATTACAACTTTCAGCAAATTGATAGAAATATGGCAATTTCTTTCCAGATCATTATTTTTCCAGAAGACTTCTTTTCTTCGAGATTAATCTTATCAATAACAGATTGAGACTGAGTGTCATGATAAACTGTTTATTTTAATTGTAAGAATACTTCCAGATTTAGTACATTGAGGTGATGGCACAAACTGTCAAACAAGCAACTTAATGCAACGTAAATGAAAAATACTTTAATTTCCTTTTAACTGAAATCCAAGCTCTGGCAATAAGTATTTTTGCACACAAATTATACATCTGAAAATAAAACCAAAAAAACAAACTGGGGTGCAATTAAAGCTATTTTTACTTATAATTGGTTGCAGTTGCTGTTTTTCCCTTTGGGGAACCTCACACTGAAAAGCTGCTAGCATCATGCCGGCCGACTGATAGTTGTTCAGTCACAGTGGCAAATGTCCATTATTTACTGTGGGGACTTTTTAAAAAATATTTCTAATAAAACATTGGTAGTCAGTGCTACAAATAATTTAACAGAAATACTTACTGGAGGCTCTCTTGCTCTTGACTGTATGTCTGCATGTTTGAATTATTTATGGTTATCAAATAATTCAGTATTTATATAACTGATAATTAATAAAGACATATTTTTTTCCCCATCATGCCCAGTTTTAATATATGCTTATTGTGTTTACAGGGTTCAGATATTGAGACATTGGGATCGGAGGTTGCAGTGGAATATGGAGCCGAGCTGTTAGAGCGCCCTCCGGTGGAGGAAACAAAGCTGCAGGACACGCAGGCCTCTGCATCTGCTGGTAAAAATCCTCATTAATTTTTTTGGTCTGGGTTTAACAGTAATAGATTTATAAATAATAACTGTTAATTATGTTATTAGTATGGTATGAGAAAAATGAATACATCATGTGTTTAGTGTATTAAGAATTAATTGACAGAACAAGTGGGAATGAATGAATCTCATTTCAGCTGAATGCCAGTTATCACCGTTGACTTAAGAGAAATCTGAAAGTCACACCATTTAGTACTTTTCAAACCTCAATTTTAAATTTTGTACATTTTTTTTCTTTTGAGCTTTTTTTCCCAATGACTCTCCCCCTTTACATTTTGTTTCTTGTTTTATTGTGTTCCATGTGCTGTTTATCCTTGGAAAAAATATTTATTTCGAATATTAATTTTCCTAATTATAATTAGAGCTAAAACAATTAGTCAAATAACTGATCAGTCAATTGACAAAAAAAATTAAACCACAACAATCGTGATAAATTCAAGTTAGTTTAAGCACAAATGTCTAAAAGTCATTGTTTTCAGTTTGTCAGATGTGATTATTTGCTGTTTTTCCTAGTGTTGTAGGACATTAAAGTTAATATTTTTAGGTTGTGAACTGTTGTTTGAACAAAACTGACATTTTATGGCCAATGAGTTACTGAAGAAAGTAATCAACAAATGAGTCAATAATGAAAATACTTGTGAAATGCAGCTGTAAATATAAATGTCATTGTTATAACATACATTTTGCTGTGTGATGGACTATATATAACTTTATAATCATAGCAATCATAATTTTAATTTTTTAATCTCAGCTGAGTGTGTTGAAGAGAGGATTGCTGATTCACTGGATGAGACTGTGGGAGAACAAACCTTAGATGAAACACTGTTTGCCACAGAGGTGAGATGGACAAATAAACTGCATAACCTGTTCTCTAAATAATCCAGAGCCATGTTGTTGCTGCTCCCTTTGCCTGCCATCGTCAATATATTGTATCTTCTCCAGGACGGAAACAACACCACAGGGAAACTGCATGTGTTGCTGCTGTCGTCCAGCGATCACTCGGACATTGTGACTCTAGGAGACTCTAAAGAGGAAGAGCATGTTGAAGAAGAGCAGGCAGCTGCCAATGAGGAGTTCTACCTCGGCACCCCCTGCAGCAGCCAGTACACCTTCACTGCTGCAGAGACTGGTAGGTCTCCAGCAACACACACACACACAAGAGAGAGAGACAACATCGAGCGATTTGACACACAACCCTTTTTTCTGTGCCTGTTTTCTACATTGTCAAAGCAGGTTTGATGTTGAGTCACTGGAAACTTCCACAGAGCCTTGTGAACTTAGGCTACCATCTGAAAAGTCAGCTCACTAGAGGCCGCTCTTTTCCAGGTGGCCTTATTGTAACCGGAGTGAATCTAATAGCTTGCTCAACATTGCACAGAACTAATCCAGACTGTTTGTTCACACCTGTTGCTGTAAGCCAGCTGTGCTTCTTTTAAAAGCACGATCAACCATGTATGAAAACATGCAACATGGTTTCCTTCTCTGTTTTCTCACATGTGCATGTGTAGGTCTATGTAGGTCTGGCTACCTTAATTAATATTAAAAAATTTAGTGATATTTTCCAGTCAGACTAAGAATAGAGAGAAGATCTTATGCAGGCTTACACTATGAAATCTAGATAGCTTTTTTTTCTTTCTTTTTTTACATCTGTGATGAACAGATTTAGGGTGTAGATTTCCTGAAGTTTAGCTTTTTTTTTTTTGGTTAACAGAGATAACAAGCAACAACAAATTATCTAGCAGAATTAAGGAGCCCTATTGTGTGTGTTTCTAATTTATGTATGTTGTTTGAGCTGTCTTCTGTTTAAAAGAATGGTTTGACATTTTGGAACATATGCTTTCTTACATGCATTGCATTACTTACCGAGAGTTAGATGAGAAGATTGATGCCACTCTCACATCTATATAGTATGATAATATAATATGAAGGGACAGCCTGCCTGTTAGCGTAGCACAAAATTAAAGTGTAAAAACAACTGTTTGAAACATTAGTTATGTGCAGAACTTTTTCTTCACCTGGCATGAGTGATATTGATCTTATCATCTGATTCATGGAAAGAAAGCAAATATTCAATGCAAAATATTCCTTTAATGTGTTCATTTCACAAACACAACAATGGATCAAGACTTTGCAACAAAGTTGTTCAGAAGCAGTGAACCAGTAAATCTGTAATATTTGTTATCTACATGATTAACCTGATGTGTGGTTTTTGAGCCTGTTATTTTTGTGTGTACCTCTTTCTGTTCATTTTTTTCCACCATATGATCACTACAACCAAAACATGGTGTATTTTGCCGTAGCTTTAGCAGCGCAGCAGCCTGCAGTGACAAACTCAAGCAGCAGTGAAGACGAGACAGGGCAAAGTGGCAGTACTGTTGTCCGAAGGAGAAGGTTGAGAAAGAGTACCACAAGCATCGTGACAGAGCCTGAGGAAGAGGCGCTGGAGTCTGGCCAGAGCGAGGAGGGGGAAGAGGAGGAAGACGAGGGACAGCAGGAGGAGCAGGCAGATGTTCGACCTTCTGCTGCTCTCGGTGTCCAAAGTGTACAAGGCCAGGGCAGCAGCATCCTCAACAAGTGCATCCTGATCGCCCTCATTGTAGCCATCAGCATGGGCTTTGGACACTTCCATGGTAAATGTTTACTGATGGTATTGTAAATACAGAAAATATACTTTATTTAAGCTTTCCAGTTAGCAGGGACAAATATACATATTATTTGTTTTTGCGGCAAATTATAAAGATCAAATAATCAATTTTCAGAGGGATTTAAGTCTGTACTTTGTGTCAGAATTGTCTTATTAGTCTTTCTGATCAGTGTCTTTTGACATGACTCCTTAGTTTGGTCGTAAGATCAGGTGCAAGAGGTTTCTGAGATGTTCTTATCTTTGGTGGCAACTACAGTGGTTATCTGAATACTTTGTAGTTTTCATACCTGTCCCACTTTTGCTCCTCATAACTGTGTTTGACTTTTATAGACATTATAAACGACTACAGATTTTTGCTTCATAATATTTGGACATGCCCCAAAAGTTCTTTCTGATGTTGTGTGTAAATAATGTGTTTGTGTTATAAATCTCACTTACAGCCACAGTCCACATTCAAGAAAGACAAAAAACAACAGAGAAAATCGGAGTGAATGAAAATGGTGTGAGAGATCTGCTTCACGGACGTGTTGGAGAACAAGCTTTTACAAACCAGGTCAGTGACAACCCAACTCAAACAATAATAAGCTAATTTTCAGCAGAACAATTGAGTCTTAATGTCATTAACTCATTCTGCATCATGCATTTTTACATTGCCTTTATAGTTGAATGATTTTTCAACAAAATATAGAAACTTTGCACACTCTGATGCAACCCAATACATCAGTCCCATGATAAAAATCAATGATAAATCCCATCTTTTAGTGTCATTTTTATTGTTAAAACTGTGATAGATATGTGTTGGTTCAATTGTGGGCAATCTTGAGGACGTAGTTTGTAGTGTTGTATTAGATTACATTTTATTATAAGGTAATGATTATATTCTGACGCTATCTTTGTAAACAAAGTGAACAAAATATTTAGAAACAACTCTAAATACAATGCAGTCATCAAAAAGCCTTTTGCCCCATCATTGTTAAATGAGGAACATCCCAAAAAATCACCAGGAGTTCATAGTCAGACAGACTTTAGATGCAGGTACATTGGAAATCCATGTTCCAATTTAATGACATAAAATACATTTAAAAAATGTGAATATTGTGATGATTTTGACATATTTTAAATAATGTATTACAAGACATAGCCACAAAAAAGACTCAGAAGCCAAGTGATTCATATTTTGAGTGAACATGATCAACAATCATGACCCATGGAACCATCTTTTCTCTCTCAGGTCCAGAGGGGTGACTTTGGCCTGGATGACCTGGATGAACATTCAGTTATTTCACTGCTCACAGAGGTGATTGAGAAGATAAAGAAAGAGAACCAGGAGCTCAACACCCAACAAGCGCACATTCAGGTAACTTATTAATACAACTGCAAAATAAACATTGTGAGTTATAAGTCAGAACTGAAGCAAAAAACTCCTCTTTTTTCACTTTTGCATTTTGTTTCACTGTTCAAATGTTGAATGAGTAGAGTTAAACTTGCAGTGCAGAACTTCTTTCTCCCTCTTCTGGCAGCGAGATCAATTACACAATCGAGGTTGACATTCTTATGAAGCCATAGGCTCCAACATACTTCTGGTTGCTGTAGCCTGTAGCACACTCTGTCGCTGTGGTTGCTCCCCTCTTCTGCTGTGGAAAACCAAAATTTGCTACACATTGCTACCGATGAATGTTGCCTCAGACACTGGCTTAAAAACTCCACTATACTGCAAAATACAGAGATTTATCTGGCAGTGATCAGCCTAATTAGCAATGTGTGAACCCCTTTGGCAATGCCTTGAAGCTAATGGATGTTTGTTTATATGAAAAAAGTCTCGCACTTCAGATTTAACTTTGTGATGACTCATGTAACCACCACTTTAAAAGCCATAACGTTCCCTCTTTTGTTCCCTTTTCCCCATTAAGGCCCAGAGAGATGACCTGGAAATGTTGCTGAAGCATAAGGCTGAGGAGAGGACTAACATTGTGTCTCGGCAGCAGAGGTTGACAGCTGAGAACCAGCTGCTGAAAAGCTCCCTAGAACGTGAAGAAAAGTCCCTGTCCACCTTACAGGAGGAGCTGAGAAACCTGCGCTCTGAGATTAAAGATCTGGAGGCGACGGGAGCTGGTGCCGACTCGCTGCTGTCAGAAAACCAGAGGCTGAAAGACCAGCTGGAGGATGAGAAACAGCTGATCCGAAGCTTCTACAGCCAGAAGGAAGACATGATGGCTGAAGCACAGACACTGCGGAAGAAGCTTGACACAGAGAGAAAGGTTACAGACGAGCTGAGGAGAGAGATAAAACTGCTGAGAAGTCGCATCCCTAGAGCTGAAAAAGAAGCCAGTTCAGAGGCAGAAGAGCTACAGTCCCGTCTGATGGAGCTGGAGAAGAGACTGAGTTTTGAGCAGCAGCGCTCTGACCTGTGGGAGAGGCTGTATGTGGAAACCAAAGAAGAAAGAGCCAAAGGAGACACAGAGTCTAAAATGAAGAAGCCAAGAGCAGGCATGGCAGGGAAAGTGAAAGAGACATTTGATGCTGTGAAGAACTCCACCAAGGAGTTTGTCCATCACCACAAAGAGCAGATTAAAAAAGCAAAGGAAGCTGTGAAGGAGAACCTGAGGAAGTTTTCTGATTCTGTCAAATTAACTTTCCGAAACTTCAAGGATTCAGCTTCGACATTAATCAACAAAGCCAGAGATTTTTATGACAAGAGAAGTGATGAGAAGAAGACAAAAGAGACGGGGCAGCACAGATTCCACAGGCCTCATCGTCGACCCTCGCACAAATTTGACGACTTCTTCCAGAGCAGCCACAACACTCGAAAATCAGGAGGTAAAGTTCACGAAGATAAAGGTCAAAACGCCCACAAGTCCAACACGAAAGGATGCTCCGGGGTCTTTGACTGTGCCTACCGCGAGTCTATGAGCCTCTTCAACATAGCCATGGAGCCGATCAGGGCGGACGAGTTTTACCAGCTGCTGCAGAGCTACCTGCAGCAGGAAGTTCACCACTTCCACCACTGGAAAGACCTGGAGGTGTTCATCAACAACTTCTTCCACAATGGAGTGTTCATCCACGACCAGATGCTGTTCACAGACTTTGTCAGCGGCGTGGAGGACTATCTGACCGACATGCACGAGTATCACGGACTTGATGATGACGCGTTTGGAGATCTTGATGACTACGTCTATCGGCACTTCTTTGGAGAGGCTTACACACAAAGCTATCATCCGAAGTAAGTCTCCTGGGGCTGTACTCACAAAGTATTTTATCCTACAATTAGCAGGCCACCTTAAAGATGCTTAAAGTTCCCAGCTAATAGTTTCCTTTTAGCCGTTACTGTGGAATGTCCAAATAAATTCCAAGAGTTTTCAAAGAACTTTCTGACTGATTAGGACTGATGTCCCTTATTTTTTAGATGTTTCTCAGTTAGGAGAGAAACATTTTGTGAATATGGTCTCCTTATCTTCTGTTATCATGCTGCAGCTTGTGTTTAACTCAAATGTTTTATGTTTGAATAACACAGTGGGCCATTTGAAAGACCTGACACAGACTCCAAGGAATCCAGGGCGAAGCATCACCAGCGAAAGCAGCAGAGAGCCAGATCTCGACCACACGGTGAACGAAAGTGGAGCGGATCAGGAAGAAACGCAGACAGAAACATTGCTGATGTGAAAATAGAACTGGGTCCTATGCCGTTTGATCCCAAATACTGAAAATATCTCAACTGGTTTAATAATATATTTGCAAATTCAATGCAAAATCTTTTTCTTTTTTTTTTTAATAAGTTTGCACAATGTTAACCTTGTATTGCTACTGAATGTCCTCAATCTGTTTTGTGTTTTGTGAAGTAAATATTAGATTTGAGTGAAAGAAGTGGCCTAACTTAAATTTGTAACATGAAGTATGAGTTAATTTAACATTTTACAAATGTGAAAATTAAAACTCTTATTACTTAGTCTGTAAATTATTAACCTGATGAAGATTTCCTGCTGAAACACCATCAGTAGTCATCCTCAATGATCGCACATTTGTTTAAAAATATAAATAAAAATATTGAGATAATTGGGAACCCAACTCCAAAAAACAAATTTGTTTCTATATACTTGTTTTAATTTGCTGCTACAAAGAGGTGTTTGTGTGACAATTTCCTTTAAGAGGTCAGATGCAGTTTTCTAACATTCCACCTTGAGCTTGCTTCAACTGGACCCGGCTGTTTTTTGTTTGTATTTGCACGTGTTGGAGAAAAAAAAAAAACCTGGAAAATTAATGTCACACAGTTTAGTTATGAATAATAGAAAAATATTTGACACAGTGATATGTAAAAAAAACAACCCCAAAACATTATGAGTTGAAAATGTTTATCTGGGTAGCAAATCCATATCATGGGACATTTTCATAAAAGAAAATTGCCATTGTTCCAGTGTTTGTCAGTGCCTTTCATAAATAAAGATGCTTCCTCCAACTTTTCCCTCAGGAAAATGAGTGTGAAATATCTTTGCTGTCCTCACAAAGTTATTTGCGTGCAAAAACACAGAGATTTCCTAAAAGAACAAAAAACAAACACGTTAAAGCTGAGACACAGTTTTATATGCGGAGAATTCTCATTTGTGAAAACCTTACCTTCTCCAACACATCAAACAAAACCAGATGGGTCGGTAGAGAGGATTTGTATGGAAATGAAGTCCTGAGCCAGTGAAGAGGGTCGTCATAGAATCTGTCGGCTTCGTCGATGTAACCATCCTCTCCGAGGTCTGGAGGACACTCAAGAAACCTCATCTTCATCGGGCAGTGGACGTGGCTGCAGAGAGAGCACCATCAGCTGCTGCATGTAGCATCCGTCAGTCAAATCACTTTGAAGCTGATTTTATATTGTCTCAGTTGTAATCTGTGGACAATGTTCTTAAAGTTTTAGCTTCAGTCACATTTCTAAAGTTTTATTTTGAAAATTAAGGGCAGATTTTAACTTTTGTCACCTGGGTTTTTGAAATACTTTTGAAATGAAAACTCATGTAAATTTGTTTTAATAGGACTGCTGCAGTTGCATAATGAGGAGCATTGTTAAAGCTGAGAGGACAGCACTGAATACAGGAAAAATGCCACGTAATTTTTAATATAATCAACCTATAAAGAACTCATTTAAAATGGACTCATTTTGCTTTTTTGTTCCAGAGCATTAATCATGAGAATTTGAAATAAAACACATCATGCAGCGGTTCACCTGCAGACTGTCCGTCAGGTATGAAGGGCTGCACTGTACCTGTAAAAAGGCGTCGAGTGGCAGGGCATGAGGAAGAGGATGTCTGGCTGCGGAGGGCTGGAGATGCTGCTGACGTCACAAAGTGTGTGAAGATGACTCATGACATCCAGAGTGCCTCGTTGGTGGATCAGGCCGGTGTACAGAGCTGCGACCAGGTTGCTCACTAACAAGATGAATGCAGCAGCTCGTCGCCACGCTTTCAAATTAGCCAAAGATATCCCTGTAGTAGAAGAAGTGTTAAAACACACATATGGCTATTCATCAGCACAAATAAATGTTTTTGACGTGACATTGAGAACTTACCACAGAAGATCATACAGAAAGGCAGCACTGGATAGATGAACCTGAACTCTTTGTGAGGAAGCAAACTGAAGCAAAGGATTCAACCATGTTAGTTTGTCTGCGGAGCATAAAAACCAGTTTTGATCAGCCGCAGCATTATAGAACAATATTTTCATGAATGGGTCCCTGTTTTGTTTTTTTCTCATGCCTGTGACAGTCCTGCAGATGGTTTCACAATATTCCAGATTACAGACACGCCAATAAACACAGCAGTGTGCCAGCAAAGGCAGGAAAGAAGAAGACGTACTTAATCAAAAACATCAGCTTTGCAAATGCTTTATGAGGAAGGAAATTAACTCAACATGTCTGTTAGGATACAAACAATGTGTTTTTGTGAGTAACTCTTAACGTAAACATCATTTTGCTTACAAGAGAACTCCACAGGGCACCTTTAAGCACAAAGTGAAATTAAAAACACATGTATTCCGACTGGAAAGATTAAAAATAACATCCGTAGTTTTGCAGAAAAACACATTCACAAACACTTCACGAATCTATCTTACTCTTCACTTTGAGCGAATACATTTTGTATTTCTAAGTTTGATCAACACAGGTCCATGAACGCGAACGCAGACATTTTACCTGTAAATGACGAGTGTCCAGAGAACCGCTGCCAACAGAATTTTATATCTTTTGAAGGCGAGGGAGCACCCATGAAGAAAGAGAGGAAGATGAGGGCCGATGACAACGGCGAACCCCTGAGTGAGGTACCAGTGCCAGGGATGAGAGCCATAGAAATCCGCCACACTGTAGAAGATGTTAAACTTCAGGAAGTTGAATTGGACCATGGTCCACTGAAAAACAGAGAGAGATACTGTTATATTTGACTTCACACACACAGCAGGAAGTATAATTTAAAAATCATATGGATTGAATATTTTACCTTTTCATAGAACATACAGTCGATCACAGTTGAAATCACAACAGCCACAGCTCTGGAAATGAGGGGGAATTAAAGGATTACACAAGACATGAGGATAAAATACAGATTAAGTTGATGTGAGATTAAAAGTACAAACCCTATAGGAATGAATTTATGAGTGACGAGTCTCAGTTTGTTATCTTCCTGCCAGAAATGGTACATCAGCAGAGGAAACCAGACAATCAGGGCTGTCGGTCGGACAATCACGGCCAAGGCGACCAGGGTCAAATATTTTTTGCTGGAAAAAAAAACATCAGAAATGCAGCAGTAAAATAATCTACTTTTAAAGATGAGATTCACTGAAAATGAGAAATGATAAAGATGTGGCGAGTCAAGACCTGCTGTGCGTTTTGGACTCGGGGAGGGGGAAGTAAAAAAGAGCCAGACAGGTGATGGTGGTCTCCATGCTGTTGGTCAGAGTCCTGGTGCAGCAGTACCATGAAAACCACGAGCACAGATGGCAGAAGAACTGGAGACCAGAGCAAGAAGAGGCAGTGAGGCAATAATTTCGTTGACTAGAGAACTTTGAATGCATTAGACTACTGAATGCATAGCTTACATCCAGCATTAGCCCTTTTCATTCTTCACTGCATTTGTAATACTGCAGTAAATCCCAGTTTATAGTTAAATTCTTTACCGTCCATGTTGCAATGTCATGACTCTCCAACGTTCGGATGAGGAAGAAAAATTTCACATCTGCAAACGCAGCCAGGAGTGCTTGAAATATTCGCGGCAGCCATATCTGCAGGACCAACCAGGCCAGGATTAGAGAACCAAAGTGACTCCATGAAATTTACTTGCTTAAAGATGATATAAAAAGTTGATCTTAGTAGAAGATACGTGAACTTGCCAGGAGATAGACTGAGTCGTAGTTTATGAAGTGTAATATCTTGTATATGAATGCAAAGAGGAGTGGATAGGAGAATCCTCTTAATCCCGCCTTCCATTCCCAGGTCAGATACCCATAAGTCACACCGTTAAGGTTGTAACGGCATAAAATAATGGAATAATAATCCAAATAATATCAAGCTATTGGTTTCAGCTTCGAAAGTGTCAAGAGCTGCTTGTTGTTTTGTTGCACTGTAAGAAACAAAAGCCCCGTTGTGAGAGGTGACCCAAACACCAAAAAGTTAGTGTTGTAAAAGTTTTCTACCTCTGCATATTCACACACTAGTAGTAACGTGAAAAAGTAAAGGGATGAGACATATACTGTATGCGTTGTCTGTCCCTGATGTACAGAAAGCTGTTTTCTGCTCCAGCCACTTGAAAGTGTCTGCAAGAGAAAATTTTCTCTGGTCTTTTTTGGTATTATTTTATCTGTTGAAAACCAGAAATCCTTACAAGTTACAGTACGAGACCATCTAACAATAGAGAAAATTTTACATTATTTGGTTGCTGCAGATTAAACAGTTTTAATACACAACTTTTGAATCTGGCAATTTGATACACATGAACACAAAATGAACATTTTTCTTACAGCAGCCCTTACTACATTGTTTTCTGTCATTAATGATAATTAATAATCCACAGAAGTCCAGTCACACAGCTGCAGATGGTAAAGCCAAAGGATATTTGAAGACCATACGATGGGAAACCTCCAGAGACTGCCAGTACTCATCAGGGACGAAGCTGGTCTGAACCAGGAAGCAGTTGATCAGTCTGAACACCACAGAAAACGCAACAACTCTGGCTGTCAGCATACCTGTGGAGTTAAAAAAATTTTTTTTAAAAATCACATATTAGTTTACCTACCTCATTTTCATCATTACAGCACAGTTTGGTCACCATAACTTCAATCCATGTTTTTTGTCCATAACTATAAATATCACATATAAGGGCCCAACCGTTGTTCAGAGGAGATTCATCTTTCTTCAGGTACAGTTGGGATTTTCGTTTCCTCAGTTTCACTTCTTCAATTTTATTCCCAAATTTCAGACGTGGTCGGATGTTCTCCATCAGGACATTTTGTCTTTCGGCTTGTCTGCACAGTCTGCTGCCAACATAGGTTACTTGTCAGGATGTACCCTAAGTCAGGTGTGTTCAGTCAGATTCAGAAGCTGAGTGGACTCCTCAACACAAGGTACAGTTAACTTTAAATATACGGAATTAACGTAATAAAGATGTTTACTCAGGTGCTGTGAGCGAAGTACCTGCACGATCTTTCTGTTTACATCACCAACAGTATTAAACTTAAACTAAACAACAATGAATTTATACTAACTTCCAGTTAGAATAAAGTGAATTGTGTCCATAGGTTTTAGCTGCGCTTCCGCATTAATACTTACTTCCGGTGAAATATTGTATCCCGACTTCAAAGTAAAAGTTCTTCTTCTTCTTCGTCTTTAACAGCGGTTGGCAACCAGCGTAATAGGTGCATTACCGCCACCTTCTGCTCCGGAGTGTGGACCAGAGACTATATCCTACCCATTAATTAATCCAGTCTGTCTCATAAATTTAAAGAATTTTTTGGCTCATACTAGGCAGGTTCATTAACACTGAATTCCTGAACTTCAGTCTTCCTCCGCTCTTCCTTCATATGTGTTCTTTCGTGGTTATATTTAATACACTCAATAACTACATGAGTTACAGTCTCCTCGACCTGACAGTGCTCGCATAAACCAGTTGGGTGTTTCCTTATTATTCTGAGTGTGCTGTTTAAAGTTCATTTGAATGCAGAGTGCAGTAACATGCTTCCTGCACACTCCGCCAGGTGGCGAACTGTCGCTGTTTGCTGTCCTGCCACAATTCACAGTAGAAGAAGAACGCTTCCCTGCTGCACGCCAGTCTCCTTGGGGTCGTTGTTGCTTAGATTTTTACCTCTGCCTTCTTCTGCCTTTATGTGTTTGGTGATTACAGACACTTAATTAAAACGCTACCTTGGTGAGTTATGAATGTTGTTAAGAGAAATGCCCCTCAACCAGTTAAAATGTTATGTTTGGTCCAAGTTTATTCAGGTAAATGGATAGGAAACTGTTAAGCTAGCAGAAGCTGTGTCTTTATATCTGGTTTCGATTTTTCAAAATAAGAACCATTATAACTTATTTAAGGTCAGGGAAAATATGCATTTTTTTTTATTGCACAATAATTTATATGACCATCAATCAAAACAATATGGCCGTGAACTGAGTCTTTTGATTAAAGTGTCCTAGTGCAAAATAGCAATTAATTGTTCATCAATTATGAAAAGAAGCACCAGTTTCTCAAAGCTTGGTAGTACATTAAAAATCATACTCTAGTACTCCTCTTGTTAAGAAGGGTGTTGAGTGCTGAGTTGAGCATTTCTCATGTGGGTGTAGGGGGATGTTGGGAGATTCTTTGGCTGATCAGGGACTTAGATTTTTATTTATTTATTTTTTCTGGATATGCTATTAAAACATTAGCATTGGTCCAGCAAAGCCAGCAGCACAGCAGTTAACTTGCACCATGCAAAAAACTATGCATAAACTTTTGCAAGAACATGTAACATTCAACAGAGTAGAGGACCTGCAAAATTATTATTTTTTAAATAAATAAATTTAGGGCTGGAGGATATTGATTTTTTTCAACCGATATTCATAAGATAACCACAAATTTCTCATTTTTGTATTTAAAAAAAAAGCATGACCTGTAGTTTATGCACACCCGAAGGTAATAAATGTCTAGTCTACTCTACCCAGGTACAGCAGTTTGAGGTGAGGAGTATGACAACAGTAAGCTGTTTTTCTTCCTCTTCTTCTCTTTTGTGTTCATTGGCAGATTGCAATCCATTTTTAAAGAGGCATACTGTCACCTACTGTATTGGTTATTATTCGTATTAGTGTATACACTGCTTGTTAAGTTAATGAAAGCAATTTTGCTTTGTATTATTGGCTCTGTTTATCGGCTAATAATTTTATTATTGGCTGATAACCGATAATACAAAATTTACCATTATCCAATTTGTCCAATAAATATTGTACATCCTTTAAAAAAGACCCTACATTATAATCTGAAGTGTCCAGATAAAGTGTCTGGGATAACACTACTTTACTCTTCTTTCAGGATCATCTTGTGTCTCAACATTGGGATTTCTAATTAAAAGAAGTCATGTTTAGAAGAAGAATACCCTTCACACAGATTGCCCTCATCACACTGCTTGGAGTTGTTGGAAGTATTTATATCTACAGACCTTACTTTGAGGCTAAGCTGAAGACGTCAGGACAGCAAAATGAGGATGTGTCAAAGAAACCAAGTGAAACGGACAATTCATCATAATAATTCATCACTCCCAGGAAATAATTCACAGACAGAAGCCAGAAGAACTGCATCAGACCCCGATGGACTGTCAGAGCTGGAGGCCGAACTAAGACCAGCATGGATACATTCATGCTCCTTTTAGGTTACTGTTTGATTGTTAATGTTTAAAAATAAGATTTGACCCCTTGAATTATTCTCTTTTTCAAAATAATGTGTGCCAAAGTTTCACACGTTATACATACATATTTCCAAACCTTACAGAGGGGAAAAAAAAAAAACTTCTCTAAATTCTGTAATAAATGTAAATTATGGATAAATAAAAGTAAATAAATGGATAAATCAGAATCGGCTTTATTGACCAAGTATGTACACACATTTAATGAATTTGCATCCAGTTTTGTTGCAACAATGGCTAACAACAAAAATATGTCTTTTATAAAAGTCAAGTGTTCTTAAAGTTAAATAAGTTACTGTGCCTTGTGACTCAAAAAAGCAAAAGTATAGATCTGAGTCTATATATGTCATCAAACACAACTTCAAGTGTTGTAAAGCTCTGCTGGTGGCCCTCACAGACTGTGATTTTCATTATACACTACCATGTTTGTATGTGTGCCAAAACACAGACATATTTCAGCCATGTGCTCCTTTGCCAGATTCACAATGCTTTTTTGCCCCACGGGAATTAACATTTCTACATGAAATGAGGTCTGTGGTCCACAAAGCTTTAAAATAGTTCACATTTTATTCTACGACATGAAATACATTAATATGTATCTGTGAATTGTTAAGTAATACAATATTAGGTTGTTGTTTTTTAATCAGTTGACTACATTTTGCTGATAATACTCAGATGCTTTTCTTGAAGTTCTTAGTAATTTTACTTAAGTAAAGAATCTGAATACTTCTTCCACTGACTAAAGAAATTTCACTTTGGCCCATTTTAAAATAGGCAAATATATTACCTCATTTTAATGTTGCAGTAAAGGGGGGGGGGGGGGGGGGGGTAATTTAAAT
>JBBPCS010000130.1:18701973-18748915 GCA_037974645.1 Hollardia meadi
TCCCTTCAGTTAAGCTAGCTGTGTGTAATGTAACGGTCGGCGAGTCCCTTCAGTTAAGCTAGCTGTGTGTAATGTAACGGTCGGCGAGTCCCTTCAGTTAAGCTAGCTGTGTGTAATGTAACGGCCGTTAGCTCCGTGAGGAGGAGCTGTTTCTCAAACAGCAGGTCAACCCCGGAAAGTAAAGCTGGTGTTCGGTGTTTGAAGCTGGTCTCATGTCAGCTCATGGCTCAGAGGCGACGGAGAAAGTAAAGTGTTCATTTTATTCACCTTTCAGAAAAGTCTTCACTTTCAACTACCTTTTTTAACACCACGACACAGTGCGCAGCAGCAACGCCCTGGGGCTGGTAAGTTGTTCAAATGTGTTTCCAGGAAATGTCAGTCGCAGAAATCAGTCTGTAGCATCTGTCAGAAGTTAGCGAGTGGTTGAAAAGTTTCCTTTTAAATTTATATTCACTCAATCACCTGCGTTAGTAAGAGACTGACTGCCCACAAACTGCTGGTCAGATTTACCCCCATAATCAAAATACCGCCGGTGTTCGGAAACATTTTACACCTGCCTTATTTTCTTCTCACAGTTGTTAGCTTTTTCGACACTTGCTTATTAACTGTTACAGACTGTCACCCGCTGTTTGTAGTACCACAAGGTGTTTCTCCAAGCAGGGCTTCAAGTTATTAGCCTTTACCAAAGCGTTTGGGCATGTTTGAACCCATATGTAGGCTGCAAGATGTCTGACAGAGGAAGCTGGCATCCAATTTAATCCAGTTTTCTTGGAAGGATGCATATCAAGTAAAAAAAGTGATTATTTCTTTCCTAAAGCCGTGTGACCACCATCAGTGACAGCCACATGAGGACCAGCTGAGGGTCATTAGATTTTCTATTTGTTACAGTCAATCGATTTGAATGTTTGTGTCTCAACATGGGAATGAGTTTTATCTGCCTCACTGCAGATAAATCCTCACAAGGAATTTTAATGACCAGATAGTTCCCAGCTTTGGCAGTCAGAAGTGTTAAAGATGCATGGTACCCCTACATAATCTTTTGATTATGTTCTGAGTTGCACATCATTATAGAATCACACTTGTGCTGCACCCTTTCAAGTTTATGGTATGTGCGTATCCGGATTTTTCCAAGGAGCTACTGGCCTCTGTGTTGGACAGCTGCCCAGGGTGGGTCTTCCACTTCTCCCTGACAAATGATTAAAGCTGCTTTTTTTGTTTGCTGGTCTGCATGGGTGGTAGTACTTGCCTGGCAAACACAGCTACTAGGTTAACTCCCACTGCAGAAGAAAATGCCAACAGATGCTGAGCTCAGAGTTGCTACACGTGTGCTTTATTTCAATCTTATTTACATAAGAAAGCCTTGTGGTGATTTAAAAAGTCTTTTAAGAGAGTCCTAGAAAAATATGCACAAGTTACAGACATAAGATAGAAGGCAAAAATATGCCATAAAATCATGAATAGAGTTTCTAATAAAATCATATAAAGGATTTTATCAACCTAACTAGCATCTTAAACATTCCAAACAGTTGTCAAAAATGTGGTGTAGCCCTGTGTGCCCATAAAAAGACTGTCACACACAGTAAATTAGTTTGTGGTATTTTAATTAAGCAGCATGTAAAATGCACCATGTAACCACAACATGTACTCAAATAATAAACTAGAGAACTCTAGTTCTAGAGAAAAATTATTAACTTAGGTCCTCCGCAAAAGTACTGTGTTCAGTAGCACCAAACAAATCAACATTTAATTCAATAAATTACTGGAAACTATTTGCCACACTTTTTGGCCCCTGAGGGTCTGGGGCCCCTTAGGCAGTGGCCCACTTTGACTGGTTGGTAATAAAGCCTTGGATGCACTGATGACGTATTGGTTATTGACACCGATACCGAATTTAATGCGTGTATCTGGTGCCAACTAAATGTCTAAAATCTACTACTGTGGTTGGAAGGTGTTCTACTCTTTCTCTGTACCAGCTAATAGACTGTGCTTAGATATTACAATCATAATTATTAAAAATATATATATATATATATTGCATTCCTAGTTTCTAATTTGTATTAACAAGTGCAGTGCCCGTTTAAAACATGCCTGTTCAGAATGGGCCGATTGCTTCGATTACTTGGCCTCTGGTATTGCTGCTTGTAGCTTTCTCAAGGACCGCTCATTCAAACTACTTTTAACATAAAATAAAAATTAGCTGACACGTCATTAGGTATAACCGGCACCATCAAGAAAGAGAGGGTTAACTCAACACTCTCTGCATGGCTGTGGGCAAAATGTAGTGGTCTAATGTAGTGCTGCACCTTGCGATTATTTTTTTTATTTATCAATCTAATTTTTTTTTTCAATTAACTGATTAGTCTACAACTAATTTAGCAATTCTAAATATTTTTTCTTTGATTAATTTAACAAATAATTTAAGCAAATTACCCTAAATGTAAAAAGCTGCCTCCTTAATATTTCAATATTTTATTCAATCAGCTAATCATCTAATTTCCACGTAATTGCTGTGTTATGATATTTATAATAGTAATAGACTAATTGTCAGATGTCTAATCATAAAAATATAAAATAATACTGGACCTCAAATTCAAAAGGATTGTTGTGACATAGATTAATTTAATTAAGCAACCCTTTCCCTACACTGGAGAATCAGTATTTTTACTTAGATACTTGACTTAAAACATAAAACAGTTATGACATGGATTTATTTAATCACTGGAGTAATATGCACTTACGATAATCACTGTCAAATGTGTTTGGTATCAATGGGGGGCGAGGAAAATAATTAAGACGATTTAATTTCAATTCATTACTTCACACATACATTGCCATTAAAGTAAACAAAAAAATATAAAACAGCCAAATAACAATGCATGGTGAAACGTTATGTTACCATACAGTCACAGTTCAGAAATTACTTTAAACATGGGGGCAATGAAGAAACCTTTAGAAAATTGGAATGTGGTGACTTTGGAGAGAGCAGTATATCTTACACTCAGCTGATATTGAGGTGGGCCTTCTTTTAGGTGGCTAAAATGCAATTTGCTGCCGCTTCTGTCCACAGCAGTACATTTATTAGCTTCCTACTCTGGTATTCTTACTACATCTCCAAAGTAAACTGTGGGCGTGCGGACCATTTCTCAGTTTGCACATCCTTGATTCCTTCCCTCACTTCCTCTCCCTGGTCTTAGTCCCTCCCACCTGAGATGCGAGCGGACAGGGTGAGGAGTAGACATGAGGAGAGAGGAGACAAGGCAACAGGCATTTAAAAAAAAAAAAAAGAGACATTCTTGCCTGGAGCAAACCAACAGCAATTAAATATGATATGGTGCACAGCTTCATCATCTGTCCATTGTTTTGTTGGCCTATAGCTTATCACTGTATTGTTCATGACAGCTTATATATTTACATTTAAGTCAATTCACAACATAGCATTACATGACATAAGTAATATCAAGGTGAAATGTCGTTAAAGGAATGGGGTTAGAACAGCGCCTTACGAGGCACTACACAAACAGTGAAGTGCAGAAAGTTTGATCACACATTTGATCGTCTTAAATAGACAACTTATGAATACAATAGAAACATTTGTAGAGTTCTGCTCCCGCCCATGGTTTGTATATTCCAGCTGTGTGTCACGCCACTTTTATGTCACGTGTGCCGAAACACCTGCATTCTCACTCATGGCTCCTCTCTCCTCACCTCTCTCCTCGAGATGCATTTTAGGGATTGAGACATCCTTCAAGAATGTGTGCTGAGCAATTTCTGGGCCACAGGCGGGAGGTGGGAGGAGTTGAGGAGGCCCAAAATAGAGAGAGGAGAAGAGGCCTGCATCGAGCCATGAAGCTCCGCCCCCACTGCTGTACAGTGCACTGTTCCATTGATTATTCAAAATGTATTAATATTGAACATGTTGCATGTCCAAATTGCACCAAATTTGACACTGCACATCCTTGGGTCCTCAGCAGTACACCTGCAAAGTGTGAAGTATTTTTGGAAGAACTGTTCTTGATATATTCAGGAGGACAGACAGACAGAGATTCTTTATTTTATAGTTAGATATTCACAATAAATAAAAGGAACAGAAATATTTTTTAGTTCAATAAAAGAAAACAATGATTTTGCTTCTCATTGTTGATATTGTCTGATATACACAACACACCAAAATATTGGTGCATCTCTATCAATTAAGAACAATAACCACGCCTTCACATCCTGCTGTTATAGTCATCAGTCAGTAGCTGTTGGTGCAGTAATAGACATTTTTTTGTTTTGTTTATAATGACTACGATAAATTGCATTAAGATAGATGTAGCGTCATGATTTTAGACTGCTATTTAAGTGCTGCTTGTGAGGCTGTTTTCACTGACCGGAGTACTTTATAATGTAACGCCTTAATCTGGGAGTACGACAGGGCCTTGTTGTTTTGTCTGTTAAAAGGTTGTGGAAAGTATGAGACTGTCCCATGTTATTTGTCCTGAACCCAAATCAGTTTAACTGTCACAATTTCATAAAAGGTAATTAAGGAAAGTTAATATATTAAGAAGGTAATTGGCAGACCATTGTAATATGTGTGTAATATGTGTAATATGACTAAAAAATGTCCTTGAAACTTTAGTTTTTAGCCTAGGTTTGCATGCTGCACATTTTTTTTCATTATAACATTCCCTTGTTAACATGAGATGATGCTATTTCTTGTTTTTGCGATCAGCCTGATAATGGTCTGTGGAAATCTGCTGACACAATCTACATCTCCAGCAGTATGGTTTTACTTGACTGTCACTTCTGTGACCTGTTTTCACTCAAACAGAATTCATAAAGGGACTGACTGACTTTTTCTGTTTGGGTTTTCAATATTGCTCAGTATTCAATGCTCAATATTCAATATTAAAATGTAAGAAGAGAACATTTTTCACAGCAGGAAAAGCACACATGGGACTGATAACATTAATGATGTCTTAGTCTCATTATTCATCCCAGTTAGCCTTCAATGTGAGCCAACATGTACAATAATATAACCCTCACCTAAATGTGCTACAGCCACGATTAATCCTATTAGCTACATGTGAGCTTGTTCTGCTGTGACAAATCAAGACGCCTGCTGTGAAAAAGGTCATTTCAAGACAGATACACCTTGCCAAAACTAATGCAATCTACGTAACAGGAGGTGTTGATTCATGTTTATAGTCATTTTGTGAGGTTTGCTGTCATAGTAAATATGGTGTACCAAAGTGTAGGAACACCATTCAGTAGCACCACAAACTACATCCTCCCTGAACCAGTTTCAACTAAAAACAAATATTATAACCTGCCAGATTGTAGTCATAGACCGCTTTAGTTTTAGTTAGGTGTACTTACTTAATTGGCAACTGAGTGTATATATATCAGTGGGTCTTTTGAATGGAAGATATGAGAAAAATGGTGTAATGAAAGATGAAATATAACAGGGAGCTAAATAGTGGTCTTACTCATTTTTGAATATAAAGGTGTGGTTGTTGTTGATCTGATAAACACAATTTTTACTGACCAAACTGAAGCAAGCTGATTAGCAGTTACACTACACTTTTCAGGCTGAGTTTCCTTTAGCAGCTACGGTGGCTTTTAAAACTTAGAAATAAAACCTAATTTTTAACCTTTAACCTTCCCCTGAGCAGGATTGGATAGGCAAAGACTCACCGTTTATGGCCACATCAGTGCTTGAGACAAACCATTTCCATCACACTGCATTTATCATGGATCTTGTTTTTGCACAAGACCTTAATCTGCTTAATGCTCCACATGAATGGTTTACTGGGGGTTACAGCGAAAGAATGTAAGACTTGTCTAAATACTTTTTTACGCACTGGTCATATGATGTGTCTGTGCTTTCTTTGAAATGTTTTGACCGGAACTGGTCCGCCACATCAGGTGAAAATGTTTGATCCAGTAGATATCGTAATGTGCTTCTCATTCTCGGTGTGTAACAAAATATGTGCCTCTAAACTTAAGTCTTTAAAGTAAACAAATGACTAATCTGTAGAGAGAAAATACGACTACTTTGTTTTCACAGTGATAGAGTAGACAGAAACTTGAGTGTGGTCTGTTTTAGTTGGGTGTCAGTGGCTGAAGAAGACAGAGGAATTTAAAATGCTTCCTGTCACTGTGTCAGCATGATGAAACAGCTCGTTCGTTAGACATATTAGCCCACAATGCCGTGAACTGTTCAAATCTACGTCTGCAGGTCTTGCATAATATTGGAAAATGCTAGGCCATATGCATACATAATTGATAGTTATGCTGTCACTGACACATTTCCACTGGTGCTTTAGATTATAGATAATTGAAAACTGATTTCCACATAATATAGTGTGTGTATGTAGTTGATGGGTGGATGCATATACGGGTGTGTGTGTAGTTGACCTCTCCCTCACTCTCTTCTTCATTTCCTATTATGTACAGAGTCATGAACAATTGAATGAGTTAGTTAGTTGGTTGGATGTTAGTATTCTGTCTCAATATTCTCCAACTTCCCTACCTTGTCTGAAATTTTTCAAAACAGGCAACAAATATAGAATTTCACTTTTAGAAATGCTTACTCATTTCCTGAAACATCTGGGGAGTAGTTTTTACCAAATGTTGTAACATGAGGGTGGGTACTCATTTGGTGTGCCAGTGAGTATGTACAGTAGCAAGACAGTGTATGGAGAATCCAGTTAAAATAAACTACAGTGCCCATGTTTATTGTAATTAAGAAACATGTCACCCTGACACAGGACTGTGTGGCTCGCTGATGAGTTATATGAGTTCTTGAACAACAATGGAGAGAACATTGTATAAGGCTTTGGCGCAGTTATCGCCCATTTGAAGGAGAAAATAATTGCTGGTTTTAATCTTTTAATTGGATTTGTTGAGAATAAGAACAAATATTTAATATTGTCAAGGTTATCCTTTTAAATATCCAGAGCCTCATGGATTTTAAGGGTTCCCTGAGTGGTTGAATGAGATGTAGACTGCTGTCAGTGTGTGGTGCGTTCAGGACCAGATCGTGTGTCACCATGGACATGATCCTCTGTCCACCAATTTCTTCACTGTGTCATTTTGGGGCTAGAAAAAACAAATACCACATCATTTTGAGTTTCATCTTTTTGCCAAATAGTGTGATTGTAGGATGACTGAATCGATTTGTCTGTGTTTCAGAATTGAAGCACTCACTATGTCTGATGGGGACTATGATTACCTCATCAAATTCCTAGCGCTTGGTGATTCTGGCGTGGGAAAAACAAGCTTCCTCTACCAATACACAGATGGCAAGTTTAATTCCAAGTTCATCACTACAGTTGGAATTGACTTCAGAGAAAAAAGAGTGGTAAGTTCAATCACTTATGACTAAAACTTATCTCAAGCCAGCTTTGGAATTGTTTCCATTCCATCCAAACATTTCCTTCCTTCAGTACTTCATTAAAAGCAGTCATGGGCTTTACACTCTGTTGTGGCTGCCTAATTAGTGTCTTAAATGCATTCTTGCACCATTTAATAACGCTGTTGTAACAAAAGACTACTGAGGAATGTTGCAACAGAGGTCCACGAAATGACTAATGTAGGGTGGCAGGCACCACCCTCCTTAAGAATAAACACCTAATACCATTCGTAAACAGCTGAGCAGTGTTCATATTTACTCAATATTTACTCTTTAATGCTGCTGACATCCAGCTTCAAAAATATATCTCCTGAATAACATACCATAGCTATACTGGACATTCAGTCATTCCAGTACAATTTCTGTTAAGTTACTGTCCCATCATTTTCCATCATTATCTTTTTATTAGAAGTGCTTCCGTCACTTCTGATAAAAAAGATAAACATTTACCAAGTGAATACTGTATAAGGAAATTTTCCTAAGATTAAGGACTTGCTACTTTAAAGCTTCAATAGGTTCCAGTAGCTACCTTTCCTGCCTAAGGAAAAGTGTTTTTGCAACACCCAGAAGTGATGCACTGTTGAATGGACCAAAGAAAAGATGTGGATAATGTCTGAATGTATGAAATGTGCTGCGAAATTAAATGTACATTTTGACACTGTTTTTCTAGGCTTTTGTGTGAAACCTAGATAACACATATTTGTCTCAATTTCTGCCTTGTATCCATCTTACACAAGATTATTGCCGCTAATCCTTTATGCTAAATACAATTAAGTGAAAACCTTTTGATTCATGGATTTAAAATGTTTTGTAAAAATGACCCCAAACAAAGCTGTTTATCAGAAAGGAGTTTGGCAGCTATGCTTGAAATACAGCTGAATGTCACTAAATCGTTCATTAAATGTAAGTTAAATCTTTTAAACCTTTGCCTGTGCAAGATTTTGTATGGTGTTGTATGACTTTTGAGGGAAGGAAGAATAATGCAAAATATAATACATTTATTGTATTCAGAATACATTACAGAATACAATACATGCATTGATTTAACGCATGTTCCCACAACACAACCAATGTGTTTTATAGCTGCTGATATCATGTTCAAAATCAGTTGAATTAATGCAGAGAACATCCAATTAGTTTAACTTGTTTCTGGTTCACTCAGGTTTACAAATCTTCTGGTCTCGATGGATCTTCAAGTAGACGACAGAAGATTCACATGCAGCTGTGGGACACTGCAGGACAGGAGAGGTACATGAAGTACTTCTACCAGCCTTCTTTTATCTTTCTATACCTGGTCTTCATTTGTTTTCAGATGTTTCTTTCTTTATCATAACTTTTTTTTCCTGAATGACATCAGGTTTCGGAGTTTAACGACTGCGTTCTTCAGAGATGCAATGGGTTTCCTCCTCCTGTTTGACCTCACAAATGAACAAAGTTTCCTCAACGTCAGAAACTGGATGAGTATGTCCTCTGATATATCACACAATACTTGCATTTAAATTTAAGGTATTTAAACTGACAATTCTATCAAAAATGACAGAAAAATGGAGGGAGGTATTTGATTTGCTTTCAAAGAGGTTTTCCAAGAGGATATTCCACAAGACCCCACAGTGGCATAACTGGGAGCAATACCTAAAGGCCTGGGGCCTATTGAGGCTCCAAAAATCCACATTTACTAAACAGTGGAGCCCTGACACAGCTTTATTAATACAATGATGTTTTTTAGTTAGTGTTTTGGCCCTCCTCCTCCTTCTTTTATATTCCCCCATACATACAACCCCAATTCCAAAAAAAGTTAGGACACTCCGTAAAACATAAATAAAACAGAATGTGATAATTTCCTAATCCTTTTGGCATTCAATTCAAATGAAAACAGTACAGAGACAATATATTTAATGTTGTATCTCATCAACTTCATTGATTTTTGTAAATATACTGTATGTTTATTCTGAATTTTATGTCAGCAACATGTTTCAAACCAGTTGGGACAGGGGCAACAAAAGACTGGGAAAGTTAAAAAAAAAACACCTGATTGGAACATTCCACAGGTAAAGAGGTTAATTGCAAGGATGCAATTGCAACCTTGGGAGAGGTTCACCACTTTGTAAAAAACTGCGTGGGCAAATAGTCCAACAGTTTAAGAACAATATTTCTCAATGCGCAACTGCAAGGAATTTGGGATTTTACCATCTACAGCCCATAATATCAAAAGATTCAGATAATCTGGAGAAATCTCTGCACGTAAGGGGCAAGGAAAAAACGAAAACCAACATTGAATACTTGTGACCTTCGATCCCTCGCTGTACTGCATTAAAAACCATGATTCTATGAAGGATGTTACTACACGGGCTCCGGAACACTTTGGAAAACCATTGTAAGTAAACACAGTTTGTCGCTGCATCTACAAATGCAAGTTAAGACTCTACCATGGGAAGCGCAAGCCATATATCAACAACATCCAGAAACGCAGCCGACATCTCTGGGCCCGAGCTCATCTGAGATGGACTGACTCAAAGTGGAAAAGTGTCCTTTGGTCTGAAGAGTCCACATAGTTTTTGGAAATCATGGACGTCGTGTCCTTCAGGCTAAAGAGCAAAAGGACCATCCAGATTGTTACCAGCACAAAGTTCAAAAGCCAGCGTCTGTGATAGTATGGGGGTGTGTTAGTGCCCATGGCATGGGTAACTAGCACCTCTGTGACGGCACCATTAATGCTGAAAGGTATAAACAGTTTTTGGAACAACATATGCTGCCATCCAGACGATGTCTTTTTCAGGGACCTCCCTGCTTATTCCAGCAGGACAATGAAGCCACATTCTGCATGTCTTACAATAGCGTGGCTTCAGAGTAAAAGACCTGTCCCCCATTGAAAATGTGTTGTGCATTATGAAGAGCAAAATACAACAACAGAGACCTCAGACTGTTGAGCAACTGAAGTCATATATCAAGCAAGAATGGGACAGAATTCCACTTTCAAAACTTCAACATTTATTGTCCTCTCTACCCAAACGCTTACTGAGTGTTGTTCAAAGAAAAGGTGATGTAACACAATGGTAAACAAGCTCCTGTCCAAATTTTTTTGACACTTGTTGCAGGCAACAAATTCAGAATGATCATATATTTATAAAAAACAATAAAGTCAGGTTGCACATTAAATGTCTTGTCTTTGTACTGTATTCAGTTGCATTTAGGTTAAAAGGGGTTTGCAAATCATTGCATTGTGTTGTTATTGACATTTTACATAATGTCCCAACTTTTTGGAATTGGGGTTGTGCCTTCCATTTACATATTACATGCAATGTATTCCAAGTGTAAATACTGTGCCTCTATTTTTTTTGTTTTTACAGATGTTGCTGTAGGCTGAAGTGGAAAATTGTTACTAGAATTATTATTATTATTGTTGTTGGGGGTTTTTTTGTCCCAGGGCTTTTTTCACATATTTATACATTTTGGAGTGGATAATTATGTTTACTCTTTTGTTTTCTTTGCTGAGTACTTATCGTGTGTTCAAATGTCATACAGCTGTAAAAGGACAAAAATAGAATGAATGAAATGTTTATACTCAACTGTTGTTAATGAAAACTAAATAAAAATTAAGTTAAAAAATGACAAATTCAAGTGTGTAAGACATTTGACAATATTAAATTCCTTTTTGGCTGCCAAAATAATTTCAGTCTGGTTCATGTAGAATTAACACTAGGCTGCTGTTAGACCCAAAATATTGTGAATAAACATGTAATGTTCCAGTTATAAATAAGTCTTTTTTTAAACTAATTTTATTCTGGCTTAGGCTGCTTTATTCTTGAGGATGATTTTGCAATGCTCTATAGAATTTTGAAATACTTCTTACTTCAGGTGAATGAAATACATAAATGATGGCTTGAAATCTCTTTCAAAAGATATTACACATTAAAACAGGACTGGATGGATTCTAAATCGCTGAACATATCTTTCAGGTCAGTTACAGATTCATGCATACTGCGAAAGTCCAGACGTCATTCTGTGTGGCAACAAATGTGACCTGACAGATCAGAGAGCAGTGAGTGAAGAAGAAGCCCGTGACCTGGCAGAGAAGTATGGGTATGTCTACGTTTTGATCCATCTGTACATGAACCTCTCCCTCGAGTGTTTGTCAAGAAGGCAGTGGCTGCATTGTTTGCCAATGTCTGTGCAGGAAAATGTCAGGCTAATTTGGTCCTCCTCGAAAAGCAAATATTTGTGCACATGTGCAAAATATCCTGCTAGACACACCTTTACTAAAACACAGATATTACAGTGGAAATTTATTTTATAAAACATTTTAAAGACCTTCAAGAGAAGAATATGGGAACTCCAGCTCCTATTTTTTCCCTCTAAACCAGGTTCAGGTTTGTGTTGCTTTGTAACTGGTAGCAGCGGTCTGTTGTTCTGTGTTTCTAACCAATATTTTCTTCCATGCAGAGTCCCATACTTTGAGACAAGTGCTGCAAACGGGCAGAATGTCAACCAGGCTGTGGACGTCCTGCTGGATCTTATCATGAAGAGGATGGAACGATGTGTTGACAAGTCCTGGATCCCTGACGGGACCGTCCGAGTTAATGGAACCACCAACCCAGACATCTCAGAAAGCTCTGATAGGAGCAAATGTGCATGTTAAAATGATGAGGAGCCATTTTGTTACCAGGGTTTTTCCTGGCTCGGAATGGGCCTTTTGGGTGTGACTACACACAACAGTAGGCATGATCAGTCTGCATACAGTTAGCGCTGGGTGATATACTGTAGGTGAAAAATTTTCTTGTTTTGCAACGGATGTTTGATAAACACACACACATACACACACTCATGTGTTTGTGTTTGTTTGTGTGTCTTTTAGGTGAAACTTGCATTATGGATATATTTTTCATTGACATTTTGTATTTGTCAGTCCAGAGTTAAGTGCCTTCTGAGTTTGGGCATTTAATTTCAATTCATATATTTCATCTTTTAAAGGATTAATTCATATAGGAGTGTGGGGTAATTATTTGTTATGATGCATGGCTAAAATGTCCAACTTTAGTCATCAGCTAAATATGCTGATCATATTTTCAGGTATAAACTTTGTGCTCCAAGTCGCAGCGAAGTGAGCTGCTCTGCCAAATGTGCTACAAATATACTGTTAATACTCTCTACTTGCTGTAACATTAGCGTAGATTCACACTGCAATTAACTCAAGAAAGAAGCCACTTTGATTTCTCACAGATTTTTGGTGGTGAGAAATCTGCTATGGATGTAATTTTAGGAAACTTTAAGTAACCAGTTATGTACTACTGATGCTCTACTGAATGTCCAGCTGCAATCTCAGCAATACCACTGCCAGAAAAATGTTGCTCACACTGATCGTCTAACTAATTAGCTAGATGGACAATCAACCCTCATTTATTTTATTTTCCTAATCCTAACCAATGTTTGTGCTTGTTGACTGCCAAAATGTGATTTATGGACTACAGTCTGACTAAGTAATTTACACTTCATTATATACAGCTATGGGTTGGGCCAATAATTACAAACATTGCTCAGTAATTCAATAAGAGGAATAAATATTTTATAAAAAGCAAAAGTGAAAAGTGAGCAGTATCTCTAAATACCAGGTAGTTCCTCCTGCTGTACAAAAGTAATTCTCTTAATATATCTTAAAGAAAGAAATGCAAATGTAAATCTTACTGTAGCTTTAGTGCAGACTTTGACTGTTTGGACTGTTTATCTTTTAAACTAAAATATCAGTTTTGGGGACATCTAGTGTAGATGACATAGTTCACTTGATTTCATTTGATTTGAGTGCTTCAGGTTTAATTACTATAAGCATCTACTTAGAGATGATTAAAACAACTACCCAAGTGGTTCCTTATTCCTTCTAATTAAATACATCATACACATTCCAACTAGTACTCTCCCTAATAGGTTTTAAGCTGTGGAGATTATGTCCTATCTTAAATAGTTTGACTCTCCTTTGCAACTCTCATAGAGTCAAACTTTATGAGCATTATGTAACAGTAAGGCTGTAGCCTACCATTATTACGATTATATCATTATTCACTTGAACAATGCCCACTGTTCTGAATTATAAAACATTTGTCTGAGATCCTAGATCCTTAAATGAAAATGAGTTATTCCAGAGGTTCCCACAGTGTTTTACTGGTGAGCCCCCTTACCTGAAACAACAGTCATCTCTGCAACCACCATGAATAGTTAATAAACTGTTCTGAGATAAAATATTGAACTTCAGGGAAAATGAGCAGAGGTGTTACTCCACACAGCAAATGCTATATTTTTTATGAGTGTGGCTACTGTTTAGTCATCTACTATTTTAATTATATATGTTATACAAAAAAGGTATTTACACTTAGTAAAACACTGAAATTGTATTGTGAGAAAATGTGTCCCAACTGTAATAGTTTCTCACAAATCCACATTATTTGTATTACTATGTCATTCTTTTCTATATAAAAAGGTTATGTGATATTTTAATTAAAATGGAATTTGCTTATATTAGAAAGACTAAACTGAAATATTTCAGATTTTCAATTATATCATACAGTTTTGTGTGCAAAATATGTAAATTATGTCCAAAAATAAACATTTTTATTTATGTATTCCTCGAATACATGAGTATCTCATTTTATATAATCAGTCTTGAAACTGTTAAATGAGTGCTTTGTATTAGTGCAATTGACACCAGGCCCTATTTCTAGGCAGTTTTATTATATTATGTATGCCATTGATGAAACATACGACACTGAAGGTTAATTATCTCACCATAATATGGGAAATATTCAGCTCCCCTCATATTTAATTTTGTCTCTCTGATTTATGTAAACAAACAAACAAAAAAAACATTTTTATAAATTAATTTTAAGATTCAAAGCAGTGACACATTTTTCAGGTCATCCTGGAGTTGTGATTTGACATTTAGCTGGAGATCATTTGCTGTCAATTCAAAGATTGGATGTAACTTTGAGATTCTTTATGCCCTGCAGATATAATAGATAGATATAATATCATGACAGTAACTGCTATTAACTTGCTTTAATGTTGGCAAAACTTTTTGAATCTAGACTCAATTAAAACTACACCCTCATCACGTCAATAGTTGTGGAAAAAGTCCAGTATTTCTGAGAGATGATTACAGTTTTACCTCTTATAATATGACAGAACTGCTTGGCTGCAACTGTCCTAATCTCCAGCAGGGGGAAGCACCTGTCCGGCACAGCTCCAACCACAGTGTTTATCCGGTGAAGAAGAAGCACCCAGACAGTCGGAGCTGTCGTGTTTGGGAAGGTATAATTTTCATTTTGTTTTGGTAACTTTATAATTAAGTTCTGCAATATGTTCAACCATGGCGATATTTTATTTTATTTTTTTTACTGAAAGCCAAGGATTTACACTAGAAAAAAGACGATACTTCTACCTAAAACTCCAGTTATATGTTTTATTTATTAAAAAATGTTGCTTTAGTGTTAGCTAGCTAGCTAACAGGAAGCTGGCTGGTTTTTTTCCTCAACAGAAAGTGATACGTTAAAATAACTTAATGCAGAAAACAGACACACCTTTAGCTCAAATTGTTTTTCTCTCAGTTCTGAATCTTTTATTTATTTGCCACCACAATGCTGATGATATCTGGTTAACGTTACCTTGACTAACAACAGCTATTTTTTTTAGGACATTGAAAGTTATCTGACTTAAGTATGACACCTAGCTTTAGCAACTTTTATCTTCTTTTACGTAGTTTTGACAGAAATAAAGTGTCATCACGTTTAATATAGTCAAGTTGGATGTGGTTAGGTTAACACTTGCTGTAGTTAAATTATTAAAACATTTATCTTCATGGCATCAGCGCCGTCAATACATAGACGAACACATTGGTTAATGTATCTAAAATTCTGATTATTCAATACTTATGTTTATAAGTGATAATCACACGCAGATCCAAACAATAAGTGTAAGCATCCATGTTGACCTCTCTGGGATAATAGCAAGTGTGTGTATGTATTTCTCTTGTGAAGTCTGTTGGTTCATTTACAAGGCTGCATACACAGGATTACTCCCAGTGAGACACTACACTGGTAAGGTTTGGTGTATAACACTGTGTGTGTTTATTCCTGCAGAATGCCTTTTCATTTCTGCCCCCAGTGTGGGACAAAGTTGCAGCCTGACTTCAGATTTTGTCCATCGTGTGGGGAGAAGCTTCCCTGTCCTGGTGATGAATCTGGACCTGTGAGCTCGATGGCCTCTTTAGGTCTCTCACCCAGAAGTGATGAAGCAGCAGCATCAGTACCTAAAACAAGTCTTGCTTCAAGCACAAGTTATGAGCCCACGGAAAAAAAGAGTAAATATCTTGGAAATATTTTGTTAGGAGTTGCTTAGTGTTACCAAAATAGTTTAAACTGTGTGGTTATAAACCTTGGAAAATGTAAATTATGTTTTTCTACAGCCCACACATGTATCACTTCAACTCCAGTTACAGCTCGTCCTGCACTGCGAAAGACCCGTAACTCCCTTCGTCTAGACAGGGAAGTTAAGTTCAACATTAAAGATGTCACTCCACCCGTGGTGCCCTCCATTAATCCTGTCGGAGATGACAGGATTGAAGGTAATTAAAATGGTCTAGAAGCAACTACTTTGCTTTGCTGCTTTGTCTTGAAGTTTTATGATGATGCCTGTTTTTTTTGGAACAAAAAGACTGATTTGTATCAACAGACAATGGTGTTGGATTGGTTGGAACTCCTCCAAAGCAGCACACAGTCACTTTTAAAGTTGACACAGTGGTAGAGCCAACTTTAGAGTCCTCCTCTTCTCCTGTCTTGAAATCCCCTCGGCCTGGTGAGCTGAAACACGGAACAAACTATGTATTCCTTCTGGAAAATGCACTGTCTCTCTGTCCTTTCTGTCATAATCTTTTCTCTCATCCATCTTGATTCTGGCTGGATACATAATGCAGTCAGGGGAAAGGCAAAACTTTCCAGCCCTGCTATGAAGCAGGTAGAAGAAGGAAAGAGGATGACTGATAAAATAAATAGGAAAGCAGATGAATCAACAGTAGACAGCTGTCCTGTCGCCATCTCCTCTCCTGTTTCCTCACCAATCTCAAGGTCTCCTTTTAAAGGTGAGCAACAACTTTTGCTACTACCATAAAACATGAATTGTGGCTACCCTCATTTATGAGACAAGGAACAACAAAGGTATTCAGTTCTTAAGTGGTGGATTTTTCTTTTTGGATCTTCATAATGGCAACTGGTTTGCAATCAGGCTGACTGGAGACATGGTTAATATTTTCAGTCTACTGTGTTGGATGAAATGATCAGGTGCAAATGACATTTACTGGGTGGTTCTTGAGATATGTGTTGTAATCTACTTGTATCACCACAATCAATGTCTACATTGGAAATGAACTATTAATTAGCAAAGATGTATAACATTTATTGATTTCATTGTAATGCATCTCAACTTGTAAACATAAAATTCTATGTAAAATCTACATTTTTTTCAATCTTGTATAATGGCTTAGTCTTGTAACTTTGATGAATCACAGTCGTTTATCCTAGTCAGGAAAAAAAACCACATGAATACCATAAAAGAGCACCTTAAAAAAATCCATATCAAAATAAAAGATATGGTTTTCTTTCAATATGATAATTTGCCAGTCAACCTGTTCACTTTCAGCTAGCCAGATTTATTTACAGTTTCGTGGAGATGGACAAACTGTTGAGTTGTGGATATTTTTTTCTTGTGAGTGTCTAACCTTTTTTTTATCATCATCATAATTGGTTGGTCATATTTGTCTGCAGGTTCAGCTACAAGTAAAAGCAAAGCCAAGAAGGCAAAACATATGTCCGCTGTGGAGCCGCTGCAGGAAGGTGAGGAGGTGACAGACACGATAGGCAAGAAGTGGAAGCTGGTGAAACTGCTCAGTCAGAGCATGACAGAGCTCATCTATGAAGGTGAGACTTGGCACATGACATCAGAGCAAACACTGGAAGGTAAAATAAATGTAGAATCTAACAGTCTGTTATTCAGATTGTATGTTGGTGATGATAATCACTCAGCCATCACTCAAGTATCTGAAAGACATAAGATCAAGTATCTTATTTTTGATTGCACAGCACTTTGGTCAACTACTGTTGTTTTTAAATGTGCTTTACAAATAAAGTTGGATTGGATTGGAAGTTGGATTAAAGTAGATACAAAGCATCCTAAAACAGATTACAACAAACCACAAATAGGAAAATATATATTTATACACTGAAGAATAATATTGTTTTTTCCCTTTTCAGTTTTCCAAACAGTTTCACGATCCAGTTCCAAAGAATCAAATCATATCCTCAAACTGGTAAGTGCCGCCTAAATGCTCATAGTAAAATTTATGGTTTTCTGAGTACCATCCAAAAAGTGTGAAATTGTTATTACAACATGTCACTCAGGTGCCAGAAGTAAAGAAATTGCTTTCCTCCTTGTGTATTCAACAACAAATTGGTTGTTTTTATTTGTTCTCTAACCAATGCTTCTTCAGCTCTTCAGGATCAATAAAGTTCATCCTATTATTATTCTTTTTAGGGAGCTAAAGATGGAAGAATCTTCAATGAGCAGAACTTTTTGCAGAGAGCTGCTAAACCTGCATCTGGTGAGGGTTTAGTATGTCTCCTTTCAAGTGTAGCAACTCCAAACAGTTATTTTACTCTTAACTGTTCTGGCGATAACTATAAGAGAAATAAGTTTTGTCAAAACAAACGTACCAGCACAATTTATCATCAGTTGTACATGTTTTTCAGTCTTCTCTTCATAATCCGTTTAGAAGAAAGTAGAAGTGAACAAGAATGTATTCAACAGGAGCATCATTGTGATGTCTTTAACCCTCTTTAACAACAACACTGTTCTGTCAGGAGTGTAACTTTACACATGCACCAAACATGATTATCCTCCTATTAAAACCGATTGTCTTTCTAGTGGACAAGTGGATTAAACAAAACAAGATGGATTTTCTGGGGATTCCTTCCTGTGTTGGCTTTGGTCTTCATGCAGATTCCTACAGGTGTGAAAAGTGTATCTGAATCTTTACACATACAATATATACATACAGTATATGAAAGAATCTTACTTTAACTTGGGGGTTCTGCTATGTTTTTATTTTTTTTTAGGTTTCTGATTTTTCCTCACATGGGCCAGTCTCTCCAGTCTGTCATGGAGGACGAAGATGAGCTTCTGCCAGAAAAAGCTGCTCTTCAGCTTGCTTGTAGAATAGTGGGTGTCAACTTGTAGGATTGTTTTTCACACAATATTCTTAATGTTAGTAGCCAAAAGATCCAGAACTCATGAAGAACTATGATGCCCACTCACTTAATAAACATTTCTTTCTCCTGCAGTTGGATGTGCTGCAGTATATCCATTCAAACGAGTATGTTCACGCTGATATCAATGCAGAAAACATTTACATCAAACGAGGAGAGAAATCACAGGTGAGAAATATTCTGAAGAAGGAACTGTAACCTGTCAGCAGTAGATGATTAAAATGTGTTTTACGCTGACCACTCTCTGCTTGTGTGTGTGTGTTTTTGGTTAGGTATACCTTGTAGGATACTGCCATGCTTTCAGGTACTGTCCAGGAGGACAACATGTAGAGTACCGTGAAGCCAGCAGAACACCACATGAGGGCACCATAGAGTTTATCAGCCTGGACACACATAAGGGAGCAGGTGAGTCACTTCTCTGGTTCACTGATTCCTTGTTCCAGTAAATCACTTCACTCCACAAGCTACTTTAAACAAAACTCCATTAGAGTCATTTTCGTCCCTCCATGAGGGACACCTGCACTCCTCCCACAGTCCATCTGTCTGCACAGACACACACAAGCTTCACATGAAGACGGATTAGATTCTTTTTTCTTGTGGAGCTAATTGTGATATCCTTTAGTGTAAAAGGCTCTTTCACTTGACTGAAAATAAAAAAACAAGGTGAAATGCGCATCTGAGGATAGCGTTGTAGTGTTGATGTATCAGGATTAATCTGAAAAACAGATGTGTGTGTGTGTGTGTGTGTCTTTGTGTGTCTTTGTGTGTGTGTGCGTGTTCTGGTTTCAGCTCCATCTCGACGCAGTGACCTGCAGTCTCTGGGTTACTGCATGCTGCGCTGGCACACAGGTACGCTGCCATGGACTGGCCTCGCTCACCCGAACCAGGTAGTCACACAGAAACAGAGGTGAGGGAGCTTTAATCATCAAGTTCGTAGTACGATACAAAAAACCCCAAAACAAACGACTCAAAAAAGTTCTCATTTTAGGTACATGGAGGATGTTCCTGCACTGTTGAGTCACTGCTTTGGGAAGAAGAGTGTTTCTCGTGAGTTAAAATGTTTATTATGTAACATGAAACAAGTGTGTGATTGTATTTCCTTTGCTCATATATGTGTGTGTGCGTGTGCGCGTGTGTGTGTGCGCGTGTGTGTGTGCGCGTGTGCGTGTGTGTGTGCGTGTGTGTGTGTGTGTAGGTGCATTTCAAACATACCTGACTGCAGTGATGACTCTGCAGTACTCTGAGCCACCAGACTACTCGGCGCTGAAGGCTGGACTCAGTGCTGCTTTACTGCAGCTGGGGGCCTCACCGGAGCAGCACCTCAGTTTTTAGGTGATGACAGAAACAAGTATGTAAACATGCACTTGGGTACAGCATATTCTGGTTTTAGTAAAGAGATACAGCCCCTCAGTGTTGGCACCTAAAGATTTTGGGCAGTGACATATGGTGTTCTGTTTTGTTTTTATATTTCATAGTATTTTTTTAAATGTGAAAATACACTACTAAGATATATTGTTACCTTAAATTCCACATTTACAGATGTAGCTCCACTAATACATTAAATACTTCTATTAGGTTACCAAAGATTGGGCTGTAAACAAATTAATTTAATGGATTCTAACCTGAAATATTCTCATGTCCAGACAGTGTTTGATCTGCAGCTATAGACTATAGTTACTGTATTAGAGGTGGTAGACAAGCTTAGTGCTAGAAACACTGTGATTTGTGCATATATCTGATATAGTCCCTGGTTAAGCTATCAAAATAACCTAATCACCCAATTTAACACACACATTGAGGCTTGGTTTTAGGTGTGTGTGTTAACAAACTAATAGCACATTAATAAAACACACTATCATTAATAGAAACCTTAGACCTGTTCATCCTCAGAGGAAATTACGCCCTTGCTGATAGAAATATAGACGTAAACTTCAAACTGTGTTTACGTCTCATGTTGACAGTTCAGCACCTTGTGAATTCTGTGTGATGCTAATATTTAATTATGTCTGCTGTGTTTAGCTTTTTAGAGATTTGGAACAAAAAGACAGTTGGAAGAGCACACCTTGGCTTGTTTTATCATGCTGTTTTATCTGTGATGTTTTATTGCGTGTTATTGAGTGTTGTAGAGTTCAGTATGTGTAATTTCTTTAGGTTTAATGATTTTTGATTGGGATCGTTGTTTTAATCGTTCATGATATTGTTGCAGTTTGTCAGAGAAAAATCACTGTGGGGTTTAACATTTCAAAGGCAACGTGAATGAGAGGCAAGTTCTTAAGTTCTGATGCACATATTTGGGTGATAGACATTTAAACAGTGTCACAGTGTGTTCTTTGTCTGGTTTTAGGTATTTTAACTGATTACTTTTCTTCTGTCCACTGAAGTGTTTTAATGAAATTGTCATTTACCTCTTTGACATGAATGTATGACTGTCGAACATTTCTTTAAAGACTAGCCAACACACAGACGAGGATTTCAGCATAGGTAGGCATAGTTAATATGCCTGAATAAAATGTCTATATTTCTTATTAAAAGTGCCTCAGTGTCCTTTGACATTCAGTTGTTCAGTCTGAAAGCGAAGGAGCACCATCAATACATCCTTCAGGGTGTTTAACTCTTCAGGAAATGTTGCTTTTACTCTTGTTATGTTTGTTTTTCTAAAACCATCATTCAACACAACAGACGTAGTAATTTCAAAGAAACCTTTATAAAGTTTAAACATTTCTGGACAAACATTTTAACATTTCAAGACATATACAATTCTTTATATGAAACAGTAAATATCTCTTATTGTGCACACTCTTAAATTCAGAAAATAAACACTTATCTTTTGCCTGATCTCTCCTGGTCGTGGCAATTTAAACCTTACATCTCTGCTGTCACTTGAGGCACTTTCTGAATGAAGAGGCGTTTGCAGAACAACGTAAAGCATGATGTTGCAACACTGTAGCGCCCCGTGAGGCAGCTTTTATACACAGACCCGATGGCTTCCTTGCACAGAAGCCTAGCTTACACACTTAAACTGATCAGTTGAGCATTTTAGACACATGCTGGCAGTGTGAGGCAGCTACACATGCAGGTCTAAATATAGTTTTACACTGCAGATTGTTTTTATGTCTGTAAAACTTGAGTTTGACTCCTATCCTTCAAGTGTTAATATTCATTCCTAATATTACTTCTGTTAATGGTGTCGCTTTGAATGTTAAATGTAACTTCGGCACTCCATGTATATTTCCCAATGTTCTCATTAACTGTCTCTGATGCCTAAAAGGATCCCGTTGGTTTTCAGGGTACATTCCTGGAGTTGAGATGACTTCATGTCCACAGCACAGCGATATTAATCTTCAAACAAACATCACATGCTCATGAAGTCTTTTCCCCTCCCACAACAGTGAAAGAGCTCGGGGATATACACCGTTTTAACACTGAAAATCATAACCTTGATAGTTTTTCCATCTCCACAAATACTGGCAATACAACTTAGTGATACTATGTCTCTGATTGAAGAAATCCATTAACTTGAACTTAGAAAACCATTTCAAAATGATTAGATCACTTCAGAGATGCACTGTAATAAAGCCAAAAACAAGGCCGCCTCTAGCTGTTCCTGAAATGTTTACATGTTGAACACTGACTTTTCACATGACAAGAACAGGTTTTTAAAGTGTAAACTTAGTGGTATCCCACTTAAACCCAGGCAACATGATGGAGTGTGTGTTGGGGGGGGGGAAAAAAGAGGACTTTGGGGGGGGGGGGTTGGTCAACTTTCAGTCATGAGGTTTTTCGTTCTCGGTCACAACAAGGCAAATATGTGCACAAGCTCTGCCGTAATGGAAGAGCTTGTTTGTCTGAGCTCTAAGTGGAACATCCTCGAGGCCTCCAATCCCGCAGGGTAAGAGGGATATGGTGATCAGAGTGGGAGAAATGGTTTTGCTATCGTTTCACTGTCATTAGAAGACAGTAGTGGCCAAATGGCTGGGAGTAGAGGGACGTTCCTCCTGACCATGTGATGTGTCTTCTCCTGAAAAATTTAAAACAGGGCGAATTAAAATACTTCTCACGCCAGCTGTTGAGTTGTCACATGAATAACTGCAGCGTCTGTTTACTGACAAACTGCCTCTCACCATGTGGTTCACCTCCCTTTTCCTTGCTGTGCTCCTCCTGGTCCTCGGGCATTTCTATATCTCGGAAATCCTGCACATCCTCCACACTTGAGTCCTTTTTCAAAAATGATGTTTTTTTTTCTTTTAGTTAACATGAAACTCACATTAGCTGCTTTAAAAAGAATTCACCAGATTCTTTGAATACCTGTGATTCAGAGAAATGATCTTCATCTGAGTTCCTAAACCCTTCTGGAGCTTCCATAAGGATCTCCAGACTGCCTGCGTCGTCCTCGTCGCTGCAGAGTGAGACATAAAGTAGATTGATGTGATACATTACTCAAAATACAGCCTGATACCTTTGGTATCTTAACTTTTGGGCTCCACTTAATGTACATTACAGTTCAAATGTTTTTATCGCCTGACACAAAAGCTTTTAAAGAGACAAAGACACCTCTGAGCAACAGTTAAATAAGAATATAAGAAATCACTAGTCATTGGTAACAAATCTAAGCTTAGCATCAGGTGCACAATAATGCCTGGAATAATAATTCCAAGCTGAAATTAACAGGCTAACATTGCTTTAGCAAAGCAATTATTAAAACTTAAAAATCTAAATAGGTTAGTCTTGAGTTATTTCTATTGGAACTGGATCATGAAATATCAGCTTATTATATTATGACTTATAAAATCAAGGTTTAATACTATTCAATCTAATCACTGAGTTTTAATAGTTTAATTCAAAGGGAAATAACATTTGGTGTGTGCTGTTCTTATCTGTGGTCGCTCCATTATTGAAGAAGAAAACCATCAATAAAACAGGTGATTTCAAACTTTTAAGTGGTTGTATATGTATGTATTCTTTACATGAAATACTTGAAAGGCTCAGGGAGGAGGCAATAATAACTAGAGCTCAACAGTGATCAATAAGCTCATCCAAGTTCTGACACAAAAGCCATGACACTGACCTTCCTCCAGAGTAAAAGTTCTCTTCCTCCTTTTCTTCATTCTCCTCCTCCTTTTCTTCTTTCTCCACTATCTCTTCCTCCATTTTGTTTTGGTTCTCTTCTAGTTGCCCATCCTCCTCCTCTTCTTCTTCTTCCTTCTCTCTTTTGTCTTCTTGTTGCTCCTCTTCTTTTTCCTCCTCATCTTCATCGAGGTCAGCGCAGTTGAGAAAGTCGAAACTTTCAAGGGCTGTCTCGACTTCCTGAGTAAAACTAGAAGAAGTAGGAAAAGGAACCTACGGAGAGAAAAAATGCAGGTTTTTAAATATCGCTATCGACACATTAGACCTCACAAAAAGTGGATGCAGGAACTCACCACCGGAGCATCCTCTGGTTGCTTTGACTCCTTGACCGACTGATTCGTCTCTGATGCTTCTACCTGGTGTCCCTCTCCTTCTTCAGTGGTGCTGTCCTCTGCTTCTGCTTCAATCTGTCCGGCCGGTCCTGACGAGTCCTCAGATGCATCATCTTGTACCTCCTCTGCTGAAATACACACTTGTGGGACGTCGCTTGCAGACAAATCGGGTCTCTCTATCAGCGACACAGGAGGCACAGAGGAAACATCGGGACACGAGCAGCTCAGGTCTGCTGAGGTGTCAGAGAGGTCCGCTGATTGGACAGACGCCCTATCAGTCGCAGCACAGTCTGTACTGCTCTCGCCGATGTGAGAGCAGGAAGTCTGCAGATGGCCGTTGGGCACCGCATCTGCCTGAGAGAAAACCTCCCCAGCTTCTGTCTCATCCTCCTCTTGGTTGGAGGAGAGCGACGGCGTCGACGCGCTGGACTTGTGCGGTGTGAACAACAGCGGAGTGGTGAGAGTGGTTTGCAGCATGTTGGAGGCCGTCAGCCTCTGGGCGTGATGAGCCAAGGCCGGACTAGAGGAGTCATCGGAGGATTCAGAGGAGTTGGACCAGACTGTCCCGTTCTCCATTTCTCCCTGTCGCTTCAGCAGAGACTAGAGAGGAAACAACACACAGAGTGGGGACAGATGAGAGAGAGATTAAATTATCAACGTTGTGTCTACACAGACACGGACATGATTGTAGGTTTTGTGTGCATGTTTGTTATCAGATAACGTCCAGAAAAAAACAACATGCATATGATAAATTCATTAGTCCAGTAGTCCTCATCTGTGGGTCATAGAGCTATCAAATGGGGGGGGGGGGGGCAACTAAGGCTACAAATATGGAGTGGAACTATATATGTTTTAATGAGGGGCCAAAACCAAATATGAGTGCTTTCATACTGGTAATGCTTTAAATTCCCAGGTCAGTAAGATGTTATTCAACAGCAAAATGAAATGTAAAGTGCAACGGACAGATGTTTGTGAGTGTGTGAGGCTCATCAAGCTAACACGTAAGTCAAGAAAATCTGACAAAATCAATCATGCTCTCTGGATTACTGTATCATTTATGTCTAACTAGAATTACTGCGTCGCAGTTGTATGCCTCCACGCACCACTGTCCAGACCATTGACTGCATGTCATTATATTTGATATATGTAGTGACCGATAAAGAGTTTAGTCACATGGTGCAACAACAATCACCTGAAGCTCAATATCAACAAAATCAAACAGCTTGTGGTGGACTACACTACTTCAAATATGGATGTTGCTGCAAAGAAGCTCTAAATTCTGAAACATGGATTCTACACACACATGTTCAACCTGGCAGCACAGAAGATCTAAACAATCAGCACAGTTTGTCATGACAACATATGAATTCTTGAGTTATGACAAAAAATTTGTTCAAGAGGTCACAGTGAATGAAATGATTGTTTGTGCCAAATATGAAGAATTTCCATCAAGGTGTTCCTGAGATATCACGTTCACAGGAATGGGACAGATAGACGGACGGACGACCCGAAAAAATAATGCCTCCGGCCACGGCTATCGCCTGCACGGAGGCATAAAAACACTTCACCTTAACTTGGATGACAGTATTGTTATTTTAATGTAATAATGTTAATTTTGTTGCTTATTTTCTGAACACTGTAAATGGCTGATTAAAAAATATTGGTTTACAGGGAGAGAATTGGAATGTGATTATTTCTGCTTCCAAAAAGGGGGTGTCACATAAGTTTGGATAAATCAATCCAGTCTATTGACAGCAACTTAATTCTAATTTTAATCAACTAAACACAGCAAATGTGCTGCTTTGAGCTTCACACATACAGATTTTACTGTTTGTTTTGTCATAATATAAACTGAATATATAGATTTTTAGCTTCTGTACCAACTACAATATGAAGGTGATGTTCATATATCAGTTTGGGCTTTGTGATTAGTTATTTAGTATATAATTGTTTACACACTAAATGATTATCAACTTTTGTCATTTTCTTGATTTTTATATACAATATTAACATTAATAACAGTTAAACTGATTTTTTTTTTTTAAAATAACTCAAATCATTGAGGCAGTGATCAATTTCTAAGTGTTACAAATCTTACAAGTTAGGATATATACAAAACTATCTGTTTCAGGAAAAAATGTTTGTTTTGGAATAAAAAAAAAAAAATCATCAAAATTAAAGGTACCGATATTGCAGCTAATAAAATATAATTGTCTTTCTTCTGTTTAGACTCAAATTAGACTTTTATATAGACCTTTTTCACAGCAGTCATGTTGACATGAAACAGGCTAAACACAAGTGTTACCAATGATACTAATGAAGGTTAATTAAGGCTCTGATGCTAAATGGAATGGAACATTAATTAATTTCATTAATTGTGTGTTTAACTGCTATTTCATGTCAATATGGCTGCCGTCAAAAAGGTCTATCAGGATCCTGAATTTGATTGGAAACTAACTGCAACAACTCATTCAGTCTTGTAGACTTACATGTTGATTACAGGTACTTTGGTTGACACTATTTTTGTTGCACTTCTCGGATTTTTTTCTTTTAATCACTATAAACTACTGCTACAACTACGTGACAACACACCGAGTGTACAGAAGAGAATGGACGTGTTGTACAGCTGAATTCACAATGTAAGGATGCCGTCCTGTTCGTCACGCTGTGGAACGCCTCTACCAGCGAGCAGCTCTGTCCAGGCCCACCACGAGGCACGCTCTTCACGCAAGGTGAGGAAGAGGAGGGACATATTGGAGCTCTACTCAACCACTATCAAACAGCTACAAGGACCACAGCTCCGTTCATACATGCTACTGCTGTCATACGTCCCACTACTGCTATCATTCATTCTCCGGGCGTTAGGCACTCCACTCCCACTACCACATGTCCTAACACACAGTCCTCTGTGAATATCCTCACACACATCAGTGCTACCACTACAGACAAAGCAGTGGGGGAGCAGCTGAAACAGAACAAGCCAGTGAAATGACAGTAATAATAGCCATCAGTAAGATAAATGGCAAATATACAGTATGTATGGAGTACAAATACACTTTACAAACTGTTAATTATAATCTAGTAGTGTAACAGGAGGTGTGATGGAGCTCCTTTAATGTGACTCACATAAAACACCTGCTCCCGCATAGAGGGCGTGTCAGGAGGACTCTGATTGGACAGCAGCCGCTTGGAAACTGTACTGGTGGATGATGTCTGGTCATCCTTATCAAACGGACTGAAAAAACAGAAAAAAAAATATGTGTGAGACACAGTATAAAACACCTGAATAAATATGTTTAAACGGTCCAAAATGAATGAGAGGTGTGGGCTGCAGGTTTCAGTACCTCCAGGTGACCTCCAAGTTCAGCTTCACCGTGCCGAGGTCGTTGATATCCACGGCGAGCGTCTGGGGAAGTGGGCAGAACAGGTCGAGCATTTCGCAGGACACACTGCCCACCACAACGTGATTGGCCAGGCTCTTCAGCTCCGTCACCTTGACAACCAAAACAAGCAGACCTCAGAGAGATGAGGAGAGGCAGAGACCAAAGGCGTTTTTGTAATTAGCAAAAGCTGGTAGATTTTGTGAGAAGGCAAGTAAGGACTTAAAGGCTGGTGAAAAAAAGATGCTTTTCACATTGTGAACAAATACCATGAAAATACAAAAACCAACAATGAACCAACAAGTGTTATCTGTCTCGCTAAAGCCTGAGGGAGATCCTCTGTGGCACAAACCTCCATTGTGTCCAAAAAAACTAAAAACACATTAATGATCCACACAGTTGCAGGAGACATGTTTCTTTTTTCATGATGAACATGGACACTGTAGTTAATTTTGAGTCAATCCCACATTCAGCAACCTGCTGCCATAAATATTCACTAGAGCAACAAATATGTATTAAGTCACAGCTGAAAATAGTCTGGAATAAATGCACTTTACTGCTGTTTGAGTTACACTTGCCAAAAACTACACACACAGATGTTTAACGAAGTCATTCAGCCTTTTTTAAAAATAAGACTATGCATTTGTTTATTTTTAAAGTATTTTGGGGGGCTTTATTGATAGGACTGCTGGAAAAGTGACAGAAAAGGGGGGAACTAGCACAAACCCCCAGCTGAGTGCCACAGACAGGTTAGATAAATAAAAATAGAATAATAAAAGACAGGTCAGTCAGACATTGTTGGTCTTGGTCTTTTCATGGGATTTGTTTAGAATAAGAAAAAGTAGGAATAACACCAGCCTGACCCTTTAAAGCTGATCTCATTACCTTGATTGACAGCAGTTCTGTGACGAGAGGCAGAAAGATGTACTCTTCACTGTCCCATATCTGTTTGTTGCTGACTTCCATGCGGCCTCGTAGCCTCCAACGTTGCCGCCCGTAACGCATTAGGACCTAATGGGGCCAAAAACATGCTGGTGTGATGCAGCGGGTGCAGCGGATGTGTCTGCAGTGAGTCTGTGTGCTTGTACTTGTGTATCTTACCTCATACTGGTCACCAGCACACAGCCGTGCAAAGCCAGCAAGGCCTGAAATATCCAAAATAAGACAGGGAAAATGGGAACTGGAGAACTACAGAGTGGAGCAAATAGGAAGTTATATGAGAGTCGTAAGTAACTCACCCTTCATCTTGACATGAAATTCTCCCATCTGGCTTTCCAATTCACTCTCAAGTGAGCACATGTGCTGCAGACACACACAGAGGGAAGGATGTTAAAAATGGAATAGTGATTTGTTATAGAGCTGCCAGGATTAGCTGATCGAAAGAAAAAAAACAGATTAAACGTTTCAGTCTGTTTCAAGCAATTTGAAGACGTCACTTCTTCTATCCATCCATTATCTATCAGCGCTTATATCCTGGAGAACATGCAAATTGAAAGGCCCTGTCCTGGTGTTCTGATCATTTATGCTGCCTTGTTAAAAGATGCTATCTTAACGCGATTTGATAGCACTACCTGTCTACCCCTCCCCCTAACGTCCCTATTGAGCAGCACATCTCGATAGGTAGCATATATTGACAGAACACCAGCCGGGAATCGAAACCAGGACCTTCTTGCTGTGAGGAAACAGTGTTAACCACTGCATCACCGTGCCGCACCATCACTTCTTTTGATTTTTTACAGTTTTTTGACATTTCATAGACATGACGATTAATCAATTAATTGTGAAAATAATCTGCAGATTAATCGATAACCAAAATAATCCTAATTTGTTATAACATTAGAATGTAGAGTACATATTCTGACATCTATTTTTAGTAAAATTAAAGAACACACTGACCTCAGGTCAGTCACTTACCTCTGTACATTCCCTGTAGCCCTTGTTGGCTTCACTCAGGCTCTCTCTGGCCTCCTTGCTGCCAGAGCCCGAGTTAAAGGCCGCCACCATCTTACTTGCTCCATCACGCAGTCGTCGCTGTATACAATAAGCATCGTACAGCTCCTCAACCTAGAAAAGCAAATATCACACAGGTTTCAACAAATCAAATGTAATTATTTTTGTGTTTTTCTTCTTTCTTTATATGGAAAACATAAATTGCCCGCGTGGGAGTGAGGGGCTGGAATAGCTACGTTTACCACAAAAGATTCAGTCTTATTTGATCTCATACATGACCTGGGACCCAGCTGACCCAACAGAAATCTGTCGTAGCAACAGAGAACTTTAATCCCTGAACATGTTAGCATACAGTCATGACATCATGTGTGTCCATCTAAAGAATATAAGTCAAATAATCCCTCTCCTTTTAGGTTCGTTTTGGTCTCCATCTCCTGAGGTAAATATCTGCTCTTTAGCTGCTAAATGCTCCACTATGATCACATACTAGTCGCTAACTTTGTCTGTTCTGCTGTTTGGTGCTGAGCAGGTAGAGAACAGAGGCTTCAAAGCTTTGAAGCTTTGTCACCTATAAACAGCTGCCTCCTGAGCTGGAAACAAGTTGATGGTGAGTGAGAGTAAACCAAAACTGTGAAATTAGTGGGTAGTAGAAACCAAAACAATGAGCTGAAAAACACTAAAAACCCAAACAGAGTCAGGTGATAAGTCTCTCTGTGTTTGTAAATATGAATAATACCTTTCACATTACACATAATTCTTTGAACCATTGTTTTAGTCCAAAATATTGATTAGTTTCACACACATACACACCTTGCTGAGATGGAATTCCAAGCGACGCATAAACCTCTCTATGGCTTTCACTTGCTACAAAATAAACATATTATTAAACTTGACAAACTAATGCAGAAAATCTTAGTTACACAGTTTGAATGTCACTCACTGTACATAACAGGTGTGAATGAAACTCACCTTATCCTGCTCATATAAAGACCCCTGCAAAGTAGACAATAAGAATAAAAACATTTAGCATCACAAAATGTCAAATTAACATCCTGACTGAGGACTGGAGACGACAGCAGCCAGCCTGGTGCTGAATTATAGTCAATACTGGTGTAACTGGTTTGACTACATGGGCATCTCACCAAACGACCGTTCCTCTTGTTTTCTTTGATCTGCTGACCCAGACTGTCCAGCTCCAGCTGGTGGACCTGCAGGTACGACCTGACAACAAAAAACCCATCATTGTTTTTTTTTTTTAATTTTGTATTTTAAGACTCACAAGCAGTCGTATCCTGCGTATTCAGTGATATTCCACTTGGCAGCCATCCACTGGAATCAATGCAAACAGTGCCTGAGATGTGTTTACTCACTGTAAGCCTCTGCGTAAGGCAGCGTACACTTCATCCAGCCGCTCAGGCTGGGGGGTTTTAGTGGGTGGCAGTTTGGTGGAGCCTGTGAACATCCTGCTTCCTTACAAGGCACGTTTCTCTTAGATCAAACAGTGCTGAGGGAGGGAGAGGCAGAGAGAGAGAGAGAGACAGAACATGGGATCATTACTGATAAGGCCTCCATGATTGTTTCAGCTCATTCAAGGGACTGGCAACTGGCAGACAGAGAATCAGAAAGCTCACCTGCTGAGTAGAGAGAGATTGTCACTACTGTAGCATGCTTGGAGAGTTGAGTGTAGCACTGTGGCTTTAACAAACAGAAGGACATGTCCTGTAATTATACAAAAAGGAGATGATTGAGACAAAAATGTCCCTCTTTACCTCAAACCTCACTGTACCTGACAGTATTTTTGCTGCTACTCTGTCATTATCATGGATTCTAAAAATTACAGAAGTCTCTGGAGGAAAATCTTTGGGGGGGGGGGGGAAGAGGATAGAAATCACTGTTTCACTTCCTTGGTCTGGCCACAATTTTGTTGAAAGTCTGACACATCGAGCAGCGTGCATGCAGCAACCACAATGGACACCACTGACAACAGCCGGCAGTACAGTCCACTTTTGCTTCTGTTCCCTTTCCTTCCCTACTTCTCCACCCCCCTCTCTTCACATCCAACACCACAGTACAGGAAGTCTCATGGCTGACTCTACACAGGAAATTCTACACAGAAGTTTGGCCCGAGAATATATGACCAGCCCTCCACTTTGTCAGAGTGTAAAAATGGACCCATTTTTCTACTCCGAGCTAAGCCATTAAAAGTGCGGATTCGCGTGATGCCACAGGTTGGGGAAAATATAGGAAGAGAGGGTCGTGCCTGAGCTAATCTAGCCACAAAAGAGATTACAGACTTCAACCATACTAAATCTGTCAAGCAGGAGCCAAACCCATATTAACACATGGGATCTGTGAATGAGCACTGGACAAGGCCACTAGTGACATCTGCTCTCCAGCGTCGTACACTAAACTCACAACCAGTATAGAAATGTGCCTTATTAGGAGAGATGGGATGAACTGTGATGGAAAACACACAGATTGTAGTTTTATATGATCAAAGCCTTATTAGGAACAACACCGCTGACATGAGAATAAGCTGCAGACACCCTGCTGTCTTTCTACGTTCTCCTGCCACACAGTGAGGATGTGGGCTTGGGGTGCACCAGACCAGGGGGGTCCAGTTAAACCGATAATCTTAGTTACATACTGGAAGGATTAACTGGAGTTGTTCAGGGTTACAACAGGGACCATACCAGAGGGCCTTTAGGGATAAAACACCCCACCACCAACCACCTTTTGCCAAAGACGGTCACCCTGAGGTGGGCACAGCTATGAAAGTGCAAAGATTTCCAGGTGATACACGCAAAGAGAGAGAGATCTTACACACTCCAACCCGACGCCGACACAAACGCTCAGCAAAACATCAGTAACATCAGTGACTATGAGAGCCAGTCGCTCACTTCCGTCAGATGTGCTTCCATCACTTCCTTACATTAGAGATCATTAGCTGGATTAATCCTCTCCACAGGGCAGAGTGAACAAAGAGGACACTGTTTCCAATCACCTCACAAGGCTGGAGTTGTTGTTTTTTTTTTAAAAAGCCTTTTGCCCATTCACTACATGCCTTGTTCAGGCAGTAGTTTGGGCCTACAACAATCCCAGAGTCATTTAATCATTTTGGCAAATTAACCAATCATTTAATCTGTTAACTGAAAAGCTCTGCAACTGATGATTAGGCCTACTTTTTGTTACAAATGTCACGAGAAAGTACAAAATGTCCATCTCAACAGATGAATAAAATAGAGGAATAATCAAACTACAATGGTTTACATCAGAAAAAAAGGCACTCAAAATGTTCAGGAAGCCAGAATTAGTTAATTATTTACATTTCTCCTTGATAAATGATCAAAACCATTAGCCAATTATCAAACTAGTTGTCAATCAATCTTCTGCTGGACTAATTGATTAACTGACTGAATGTCTCAGGATTAAAACTGCATAATAACAAATCAGTTAGACATCACTATATAGGCCTACCAGAGCCAAAAGTGATGTCTTCAAATGGGCTTAATCTGAACTAATGTCAAAACCCCAGTGTTCAGTGTGTTATGACACATAATGGGGAAAAGAAAGTCATTGTATGTGAAGCTTACAGATGAATCATAATCTTTACTGGAAGTGATTAATTTCCTTGTCGATAAGTTCATCCACTCATCGACTAAACATTTCAGCACATAAGATGTATTAAATGTGATTTCACGTTTGGATTCAGAGAGCATCAGTGCAGATGTAAACAACTACGTAGCTCACACCCCATAATGTTCATCCATACTTTGCGGGTCCAAGTGTGTGTGTTGGAGGAGCAAGAGGAGGAGGATGAGGAGTAATGGTGTTACAATACAATGGAACCACCTCTATTCCAGATTACTGGATTATCCTAACCCGGCAAGCAGCAGGCCACTGAGTCGGATAAACACACTAACACATCACGGCCGCGCTCTTTACTTCAAGTAGCAGCAAAAGATGGAGGTCAAACAGCAAACTTAGGAGACGGTGTCGGGCCACATTTCGTATTCCGTACATATCCCACCCCAGCCCCCGGAGCTCATCACAGGCCACAAAAAAAGTCCACTCCCGTCCATACCAAGACCCCCAAGGCCCTCTTCTCCTGAAAGTGAGGGTCCACCGACTCAAAGCTAACACCAAAAAAACAGCTCAATCACAGCCAGCTGGCGGACATAATTTCAACAACATCACAGGAAAGCAACTTCACGTCGGATGGACTCATGCCCATGTAGAGAAAAAAAATTAACGGGCTTCTTGTTGTGACCTTGCCGATAAAAGCCGCAGGACCCTACCTCTGTTTAAATGTCCGACAACCCGGAGAGTGTGACCGGAGTCTCATTTCCAACGCGATGCTCCACGCAGTTAGCAGAGGTTTACAGTTATTCTGGGCGCTGTCCTTCTCCTTGATTTCGCAGTTTTTTGTGTCCACAATCAAGTTCACAGGCGTTACCAGAAACCACTTCCTGTTAAGGGTTTTCACTATAAAAGCGTGAACCAAAATCTGCAGCTGATGAAGAAGCACAAAACATGAATTTAATGTCAAGTTTTTCAGAAGCGAGAGAGTCACTTTTATTCATGTAACTTAAATCATAAGTTTTTCTCTGAGGGTTTGATAACAAATACTACACGCTCTATTAAACCCTTAATTTGGGGAAGGAAAACTTTACCAAAAGCCTTTTATTATTTTATTTATTTATTTTTATTTTATTTTATTAAGCCCCTCATAGTTTCACTGTGTATACTGATGTATCTGCAGAGTGTGCACTATAAGGCTGCTTTCATTGTCATGGCTTAAAGTGTCAATTTTCTCTGTAATGAAAATCTGATTTTAAGAGTCTGGCCTACGAGCATGATTTGTGACATCACAAATAGTTTGGAAGCCAATCCTGGTCCAATATTCAGCGCATGATGTGGAAACTTGAAGCCTCCAGTGAACATACACAGAGAATGGACTTTACAGTGAAGCGGAAGACTCGTGTCCAGCAGTTAAACTTTAGAAATTCAAAATATTCAAATATTCAAAATATTCGCAAAATATTCGCATATATATATTTTTTTTAAATTATTTTTTTACATTTTAAGGATTTAATGTGGTGATTATACTTTTTTATAACATTATTATAACAACATTGACATTATAATTTTCCCCTTAAAAACCATGTCACAAAAACATTAAGATATTTTTTTTTATCAATGCCTTAATACATACATAGAGGGGATTTTTAAGGGGGGAAAAAAGAAGAAATTGAGAAATCTCTTGAAGAGCAATAGTGGAGGGATTCCCTTTCCAGAACAGGCAGAGTAGTCATGCAGAATTGACAGTAATAGCTGTAGATAAATTACAATATTGAGAAACAGTACGACAATTATGACCTAAACCATTTCTGATAACCACCTTCTGAGCTCATCAAGAATGAGCATAGTAGGACTCTCATTGTCAACAGTACTAAATCACACAAACTGAAAACAAAATATTAGACAATCATGATTGATTGTAAAAATAATTTACTAAGTGAAGGCACTGTCTACAGTAGAAATATTCTGGTTTGTTATAAAACATCAATTTGTACTTAAATTCTGTCCCTCTGTCTGCAGCTACACCATATTGTGAACTGCACACTTCTAAACTCCATCAAAGGGGAAGTAGCCATAAATCCTATGGGACTGTGACAATTTGCTAACTTGAATTCTCATACATTTTAAAGAAATCTACAACCAATCTAACAATCTGACAACCCAAGTTATAAACATAACAACACAGACAGGTCACATTTACTGTAGGAAACCCTATATGATATCAAGACTAACACAATCCATTTGCAACAGTCTCACTTGGACAGACTCACTGGACTTGTGCGTTAGAAACCTATGACCAAGCTACCTTATATTCTTGAAGACAGCAATGTAGCAGATTCTGTATTAAATAGTTGGACCGTTACGCATTCAAGTAAATTTATTTTGAAATGTCGGTCCTCCAACCGGAAATCATGTGTCGGCTAGTTGCTGTGGCAACAAGGATGTACCTCGGTCTGTCACTGTTTTCTCCGTTGTTGCTGCCTGTGCTTAGCTGGCGACGCCACAGTGAATCCCACGGAAAAAAAACACATGATGTTTCCGAAGGGGAGGAAGGAGAAAAAGTACCAACGTCTCCGGCAACCACGGCAGTCACCCATGGGTGACCCAGTAAAATATGTAGGTTCAATTTTAGCAGCTAAATCTATCAGGTGCAGCGGGGTCGTTTGCCAAAATTTGAGAGGGAGGTGGGCAAGGAAGGACAGCATGTGGCGTTTGTTCCTTCAGTTACTACAAAACAGGAGGTAGCAGCTGGCAAAACCAAGAGGTACCATTGCTGACTAAAACGAAAAGCAGCGTTTTATCGTGTGTACATACTGTAATTTAGAGTGAGTGTAACATTAACTGGAAGAGAAAAGAGCTCGAAGGACAAAAGTTAAACATACCGATGGATAAACACATTTTTAACTATTTAGTGCTTCTTAGTAAAGTCACCATTTACCTGACGTTAACGTACGTGAAAAAACTCGGGAATACACAATTTTTTGCTGCTAGCTAAAACAAAGCTTTAACTAAACGACTTGTTGACTTTACATTTACATGACTAAGAGGTTCCCAAACCTTAAGAAACCACTAAGACTCATAATTTCTGTGTCGTCAGGATAAAAATAAACATGGAGGTGGTCTAATATCTTCACAGAAGATTCACGCCTCCTTAACATTAAAGTGAGAAAGTCAAGAGCACACTGGAAGTTTGTTGTTATACACATCTCATGTCAGGCGCCTTTCACATTAAAGTTAGCTACATATTTTAAACTAGCAGTGCAGCCTTAAGTTTAAAGTAGTACCGACCGATACCTTGTTAACAGTATTATCCAAAGCCAATAACTGGGGCTGCACCCAAGTGTGAATCTGCAGTCTACTGCCTGACGGCTAAAAACAAACATAAAGATGTCCTTAATGTTAATGTTTTGAAGCAGATAATCTCTTTCCACTGAAGCACATTGCAGCCTTTTACTGATTTTGCTGATGATGGTACTGAGACAATAGAAAACCCTCTCAAATATTAAGTTTAATGGAATGCCACTGAAGGAATGCGAACTCGTGACATGTCACATGCAAAGAGGCTGGTCAGTGTTTTTCGTTCATGCCATTTCCTGTTGGTATTAGTCAAATTGTAGATTAATATTGAATTATACTTAAGCATTAGTAGCCTATTAGCCCCCCAATGCATCAATGCTACATTTTTTTTTACAAATGCAAAAAGGGCCTCAGTAGTTGGGTTTTGTTTGTACTTTGAATTTACACCTGATAAAGCTGCACCCTGACTCACTATCCTCAGGTTAAAACTTTTAGTCGAACTCCAATTAAAGCTCAATGAAAATAAATTGCAAAAAAAACCAAGACATATTTGACTAGCAGTGTGACAAATGGTGGTCAACACATCCAGTATAATGGTACACAAGCCCACTAATGTATTGTCAATTATTATGCTCTTTAGACATACAAATTAGTGAAGATCTTAATGTCAAGTTGTCCATTTAATAAAATATATTTGCAAGCAAAAATATGCTGTCTGGTGTTTCTCAGCCATCTTTCTTTTTTGTTCTAACTGTACCACTAACTTTATAACTATATAAATAACTTCTCAGCCAAGCAAGACTGACACCCATGATTGACATCATAATTGCTGCAGAAACCTGAGACATTGGTCTCAATATCTTTTTTTTTTATTGGTTGTACAGTCATACATCCGGTCTCGCTGCCACACAGTTATTAAAATATCATTCAAGCTGCTACGTTGCATTGCCAATGGTACAAAAAGGAAAACATCAACCCAAAGTGGAATGGCTACACAAGGGAACAGCACAACGTTCTTTCCTTGAACTTATCAGTGACAATGTTTAGTACATATGCATCATCTAAGTTGTTAAAGTAACAAGAAAGGAGCATAAGATAAGCAGTCTATTAAGCTTCTAAAAACTAGACAGGCTTTTAAAAAAAAGGGAATTTACTAACCCCAAAAAAGAAACAAAATTTTTTTAATTCAAAATATGACTTTTTTCTCATCTTAATGTGGCTGTGATTAATGGCTGTATCATCTCCCTGAAAGTTGCCCTTTTTTTGTAGCAGTCTAAACTGAGAGCAACATGGAACTCTTCAGTTAAGATATTGAACATTGACTGGAACTATGGCAAAAACAGCAAAAAGAAAAAAGAAAAAAAAGAGGAAAGGTCCACATTGAGTTTACTACCATCTACTTACAACTTTAACCCAATGACACTCAGGTGTATACCAAGTAAAACATAAAAAACAAGGGCTTAAAAAGAAAGATGATGAAAAAGTTTACCCCGATCTTTTCTAATATTTCATGCACAATCTCGATTTAGGGAAGAGTCTAAACACCAAAGGCAACAATGAGAAGGGTAAAGATACTGCTCTCAATTACAGCCACCCCAAACACCAATGTACTGAAATATGTATTTTTTGGTAGGCAAATCCTTATTAAAAAAATCTTTTCACTCATCCAAGTCTTTAGCAATACATGATTAAAAAGCAAATCTTAAATTACAACAGTGATGTTTATTCCTCTTTAGGATGCAAGTGTTTGTGATCCTAAATTCGAAAAATTAAAAATCAAGATGTGATTTGTGTGTTTACAGATTTGACCCTCATATCCATCACCGGTCCATCATGCTGAGTATCATCTCAGGGGTTAGATCTCCATTAGGCGGGGCCTCAGACAGCTGCACCTCCTGTGCCGTCACCTCTCCCTGGGACAACTCCTCCATCTGAATGGTCGACTTCCCTCCACCGACCACCACTTCCTCTACGGTCTCATCGTTGCCGTCCTCCTGGTCATCTTGGTCGGCTCCAACCTCTTTCTTCACAATTATGTCATCCACCTCTCCAGTGGCCTCGTCCTCCACACGAATGATAGCAGCCGCTGTTAAAGAGAGTTTTGGGTCAGTTTATGCTACTAGAAGATGAAAATATGAATTAACCTTTGATCAGTAACACTCCAGTAGCAAAAGTATCATGGTCTGACACTTACTGTCTGGTTTGTTCTTTGGGGGACGTCCACGTTTTCTCTTGACTGGTGGCTCCACAGGGGCTGGGATAGGGACGACTGGTGGAGCCTGTTCGACCTCAATCTCACTCAACAGCTCATCTTCCTCCTCTGCCTCCTCCTGTTCAGCCTCTGCATGTCAAGGGAAGACATCAAGCAGGCATGAATTAACCCTTGATGACGTACGCACACTCACACACATGTACAATTAACCACTTGTTACAGACCGGTATGTAGAAGTGCATCTCAGAACGCACAACATGTCAAACCTTGACGTGTTTATGGACTAAACCAACAGAGTCCCACACCAGGTGCCCCTCCTGTCAGCTCACAATGTTAAAATTGAGACTACAAGCAAAAACGTTGCCTGGTCTGATGAGGCTTGATTCAACATTGAGATGACACAAACCATCAGCCCAAACACCCTTGCAGATCAAGCACACTCCCAATGAGATTGGTCCCGCAGCAGGACAATGCGTGCTGCCACACCACAAAAACTGCTCAGGAACAGCCCGAGGAACGTGACAAAGAGTTTAAGGCGTTCACCTGGCCTCAAAATGCCCCAGATCCAAATCAGATTTAGCTACATGGGACATGCCTGAAAAATTACGATCCATGGAATGCTGTTGGTATGAGGGGGTTTACTTTGTCTGAAACAATGTTTGGGAGGGTTTTATGGGTCAAAGAACATCCACAAGAATACCAGGACGCAGGGTTTTCCACTAGAATATTGTACTGTAGCCATGATCAATGTCATTCACTTCATCTGTCAGTGATGCTAATGTTGTGGCTGATAGGTGTAGATGTCAAATGCAGTACACGAAAAATACCAGGATGTCCTACTGTATCTGGTTCTATTTTGCAGTATGCAAAACAGCATACATTTCTGGCTATTCTGACCCACAATCCTCTGCGCAGAACATACGTCACATCAAATGAGCCACCAAGAAAGCGCAGAGATGACAACTCACTGACAGTGCATTCAAGTGTTAGTAATACATATTTTTTTGAGACTTGTGTATTCAATTAATACAATAATATAAAGTCTATATATGGACATAGCGGCATAAAAATGTAGTGTAGTAAAGATGCAGCCATTTGTTCTCCATCATTCTTTATCACACATATCATTGAGCATTTAACCCGGGTTGGACAGGTTCATACACTGATAAACCAGAGAATAGTGAGTAACACAGGGCTTAAGAAGTTGTTGTATTACGTCTACACCTTTGTCTAGAATCAAGGCAGTTCTAAAGGCTTGTACATACATACATACATACATTCATAATACCAAAACTGTATGTCAATTCGGATTTTAATCATTTGTGTAGGCCAAAAACGTTATCGTCAAGTAGACTTACAAACTAAATTCTAAATTCATTCAACTTTAAAGCTTTTCACAGGCATTTTGAACAAATGACATCGCATAGTCTAGTGTCAAACTGAGGGGCTACAAAAGCATACGTATAAAGTACCTGTGTCATCATCATCGTCGTCGTCGTCCTTCCTGGCCTGCATCTTCCTCTTTCTGCCACGGCGACCCTTCTTAGGTGTAGGAGTTCCATTTTCTTCTTCAGCAACTTCACCAATGCAGTTCTCAGCATGACGCAGCATGGTGTTCTGTGGAGCAACATAATCATCACCACTCTGTGGCATACCGTAGAAAAAAATAAAGGTTTGCGTGTGTGCAAACACTCTGAGCTCAGTCCTACCCTGCGGGTGAAGGTCTTACTACACTTGTTGCAGACAAAGGCAGTGGGGACAAAGTTGGGATCATGGTAGCGCTTGAAGTGCATGTCCAGAAGCTGCTTCTGCCGGAATGTTTTCTCACACTGGCTACACCCAAATGGCTTCTCCCCAGTGTGTGTACGCTTGTGCATTATCATGTGGCGTTCCTAGGTCAGGCAAAAAAATAAATACATTTTAAAAATTGTAATTTAGTATTAGCACACAGATTTTTCCTATTCCACTTGACACACACCTGTCTGCAGCAGTAGTCACACTGCTCACACTTGAAACGCTTCTCATTCTTGTGGGTCTTCTGGTGTTGGATGAGAGCGTATCGTTCATGGAACACAGCATCACAGTAACGACATTTCTTTCCTGTCTCAATAAATGAGTGCTGTTTCCGCAAGTGAACACCTGTAATAGAAAGGCATGAATGTATGGACAGAAAAAAACCCTGTTCAGTGACTGACGATTCAGTACATAGAGGTTCTTCTGACTCTACAATTATAATATTTATGTAAGGCACACCAACACTTAAATGACTGGAGCTAATGGGATTCAGACGGTATTTCTATTATGAAGAATTACATTTTGTTAAGTAATGACTTCTGGACATAGGTCATGATCTCAGGCTCTAAAGACTCACATAAAACCAGCCTTCCCAGCACATATTCTACCACATGTAATCACATTAAGGACACAAAGTTTTCAATAAAATTGGCAACACATTACTAACCGAGGTCACTTTTGCGTGCGATGACAGTATCACAATGTGGACAGTGAAACTTAGCCACATTCTCTGTGTGTTTCTGCAGAATATGCATCTTCATGGTGCCACTCTGCGTGAAACGGGCATGACAGATGTAGCACTCGTATGGCTTCTCGCCTGCAACAAAGAGAGAGCTTAGTGAGTAAGGTAACTCAAACTGGGGATAAACCAGATCTTTCAACCATTAGACAGTACCAGTACATTACCTGAATGTGTCCTCATGTGCCTTTTCAGCTTGTAAGTGTCTCTGCTGGCATAGCTGCACAGACTGCACTGGAAGGGTCGTTCCCCTGTATGAGAGCGGATGTGCCTTTTCAGCTTACTTACCTAGAAAAAGAGACATTAAAAAAAAACCACATTAAAATAAGAGCTTCTCCAAATTAGATAAGTACTTAGCAGAGATCAACATGTGATTACTTGCCTCCACACTACAATAGTCGCACATAGAGCACTTGAAGGGCTTCTCATGTGTATGTTTGTAGCGGCGATGGCGCACCAACTCACCGCTGGTCACAAATGCCATGTCACAATCTGTGCATTTATGTGGCCGAGTGCCTAAACGAATGGAAAAAAGGTGTGAGAATGAAGGACCACCACCATGACTTATTCATGAAAATATTCTATGCCTGCTTTGTCTAAAAGTAACATATTGTAAAAGCAAGCAAAGAATGGATGAAAAATAAGCAAACTCTTTGGTCATAAGTATTGAGAGAAATAACAAAATTCAAGTACAGTGAATTATCCAGCCAGCTGGTTTCAGGTCTTCACTTAAACTATACCAGAATGTTTTCAATCACCTGTGTGTGTGTTGAGGTGGTTTCTCAGCAGTGTGACTGTTCGAAAAGCCCGTCCACACAAGTGACATTTATGTGGTCTCTCATCTGTGTGGCTCTTCATGTGTCGGTCCAAGTTGGAGCGCCTTGGACAGGTGTAGCTACAAAGCTCACACTGGAAAGTCTTCTTTACACCTGGGCACAAAAAGTAGATAATCAGTTAATGTAAAGTGCAGCAAATAAACTCCATTTTTGGGATTGTAAAGGGGGAAACTCACATAGCCAAACCACAATCTAAAATGTTTACATTTCTAGGAGTCTAAAGAAACAGTCTTAAAGTCAAACCTTTTTTCTTGATCTTGGTGGGTTTTGGTGGCTTCATGTTGCCCACGACCTTCTCAGCATTCACCTCTGACAGCAGCCCTTCCTGCTGCTCTTCTTCAAAGTCGTAAACAGAAACATCCATGTCACGATCGCCCTCCCCATAACGCAGGCGGCTCTTTTTTCCTTTCTTTCCTTTACGGACAGTGGTGATGGGCTGGTAGTCAGAGTCCTTGGTCCAATCTGGGTCTTCTTGCTGAGACACAGCGGGTTCAACTTCTGCTGCGTCTTCTTCAACTTCCTCCTCCTCTTCCCTTGTCCCTTGAAGCTCCTCATGGGCTGCCTGGAGCTCTTCCTGCTCTACAGTCTCTACTTCACCATTGGCACCCACTTTTACCACCTAAAGGAAACATTAAAAGTTAATCTTACTGTGACCAGACTCTTTTGAACAAAAGGAATTCAGAGTATGCCAAGTTGAGGACAGAAAAAAAAATGCCTGATCTTGTTAGACAGCAGCCCCGAGCAGTTTCTCACCTGAAAGCCCTCAGGCAAGGGAAGAGTGTGACAGATAACCGGCTCTGCATCCTTGTTAGCAGTTGATGCATCAACATAGGTGGCGTGGAGCCCCTCTACAGTTGCAGTTGTGACGGGTACCTGCACCAGCTGAAGCTGGCCAAGACCCAATGCAGCTCCTGTCTGCTCCTCCATATTCACCACCTAGATAGCAGAAAGAACCTTTTAACTTCATCAAGTGACAAAAGCATTTCACAGCAAGGTTATTACTGATATTCCAACATTAGCTTAGCCTGTATTCACACAAACCTGGAGGGTGATGATCTGACCCTCATCTCCACTAGTAACAGTCACTGTGCCGCCACCATCCAACACTTCTGTCTTCATTTGCAAAAGAGTCGGATCAAGAGCATCCATCACCATCATCTCCATGTTACCAGCTACCTCCCCCTGTGGAGCTATGGCTGCCCCTTGTATCAAGGCCTCCCCACCTTCTGACAGGACCTTTCCGTCAGCCTGAGTGGTCTCCATGGAAACATCATCATCCTCCATGGCGACGGGCCAACTAAAACCCTTAATATAGAAGACATTTATCAAAAACTGAGAAAGACAAATGGGCGATTATTCCCATTTTTAAAAAGAAAGTTACCTGACTGAATACATCTTATTTGTACTAAGAACTTAAGAATTCATTCAATTAAGAATTAATGTGACCAGTGAAGTCGGTTTAGGATATTTTGATATAACTTCACTTATTTTCCCAATGTTTTATTAAATTTACTCACCATGCCAAAACTAATTGGCTGGACATAAAAACACATCTTCTAAACCCAACGCTCGAAAATGTTTCAAACTGTGACAACATTTGGATACACACGTAGCAATGACTAAACTACCACTGAGCTTTCAGTTTAAATGTTATTGTAAACTTGTCATCCTCATCATTGGCTTGTATCTGGCCAGATGTGTTTCTTTGAGCTTTGCCCAAAGCTAAAATACACTCAAGCTCCAGGACCATGAACATTAAAAAAGTGGGTTTGGGAAACCAATTAATTATAGTCTTACAAATATTCCATATCTTCTTCACCTCCCCCTTCATGGTAACAAGCCATACAGTTTTAGCTTCAATTTCTAAGATTTTAAAATATCCCCTGTGGAAACATCTGCTGCCACTCCAAAGCAACAGTGGTAAAAGGAATTTTTGCTACCAAAGAAACAAATGAACAAAAAAGACAAAGAACATTAATGTGCATTTCCAGAGCCAATGCTGATGATAATCCTGAGACCTAACTCTTCAGTTTTTATTGGGAATTATCTTCAATAAAAACTGCATATCTTCTTAACAGCTGTCCACTGGGAGTAGATTATACCGAGTAACTGGGATATTTTGCTTAGAGTTTTAAATGCTGTGAGCTCAACAAATGAAACTGCATTTCCTTACACTTCTATTTGGGTGATTATATTAGAAGTGCATATTTCCAAAGCTCTTAAAGTTCAAACAGATGATTGCTAGTTGCATGATAGAAAAACTTAACATAATACATCTGTAGTATGGTCCAAAAGTGAGGTAAACTTATTAAAAGTGGTCATTTACGCCTTGCTGTGCTAACCTGTGTTGATTAACTTAAACGTTGATGAGCTGTCTGATTGCTATTAATAGAAGTCACTATCAATCGATCAATCAATGATTGAGTCACTCGTTCACGTGTTATGAACGCTTACTTTATAACATTTCGTTTTGACTTCACAGCCTATCGGTCTAACAGTAATACTCTTTTAAAACGATACAAACTACTCTAACATCAACTCGTGTTAGTTGGTGGGTTAACTCGGGAGGCGCGAGTACGCCTGAAAACAGGAAACAAAGGGCACGATAAAATGGACGTCAGGCCTGAACAAACTTAAAACAGAAACACTAATAAATACAACCATCCCTGTGTAAATAACCCAAAATATCAGCCAAAAAGCAACAAAACGCACAAATGAGAACGGGAGTTACACTTTATAGACGGATTTAGTGCATTTTGGACAACGATAGAGGGAGACAAACACCCCCCGCCAGCCGCCTGGCCGGTAAGCCCTACCGTGACACCTAGAGGCCGACAACGGCTCCTACAAAAACGTTTCCGTGTTTGGTGGCAAAGTAACGGTTTCACTTACTCCCGGTTGCTTCTTTCCCCCGTTATATTCACTTGGAAGCTCGGTGTCTGTGGTCGCTCCCTTAAATCACGTTGTGACTGTCTGCACTCACTCAGGGCCGGGCTAATAATTTTCTCCCGCTTTGGAAGAGTGGGCCTAACACAAAATGGCGGCCAATCGGAGCTAACGCGGCTGCGCAAACATAGCACCCTAAGGGGTAAAGGGGCGTGGTCGTGCTGTGGCTGTGGGTGATGGGCGCCAGATTTGAATTCAGGCGTGGGCGTGGCGTCGGGAAACATGACGATGACGATGATGATGATCGATACAAGTGAGTGGTAATTGATTAGTTTTTTGAAGAGAAGTTAACTATTTTTGCCCGAGAGTAACTTCTACACTCAGAACGACTTCGAGTCAGTGTTCAATTGAGGTTACAAGCAACATGTTGTGAGTTAAAGCAATTCATAAAACCAGTCACTAGAGGGCGGTATGAATGATGTAGGTGTAGGGCGAGTCTCTCAACCATGGATGTTTAAAGAATACATTCATTATCTCAACACACTGTAGATAGATTGCACATTATCCTCCAGGGTTTTCATATACTGTAGCCATAGTTGTGTGTGTCACAATGTAGATTGAATGTGACATTTTTATGTCCAAATTATGACCTATATCAGTGATTTGGATTAACAATCAGCATTTCAAAAAATCAGATAAAACTGCTGGGAGGGAAAAATGAGCAGCTGGGGTCTTATTAACCCCCTGTTCCTCACAAGCTATGCAATGTTTCTATATGGTACTTCCTGGCCCCAAATTTGCTGTTGTTTGGTAATATGGTTAAACAATTTAATTTAGGAATATACAACATTTTAGACTGAAATAATGTGGATTGGGAGTTTAACAGCGCTAATCATGAACTATACATCCTTGGTTTAAGTCTGGCTGGACACTTTTGTTGCATCCCCCTGTTCTCCTTGATGATTTATCTCATCTGATTTTAAAATTGTATTCATTCGTCTGTCAATTTATTGGTCTACAACACAAATTACATTAATAGAGATACATGAGCATATTTACAAGCGTAGGTGTAAGGTCTACATACAGTATGTAGGCTACATTTAATTAGCATATTTACAAGCGTAACATCTAATTAACACAAACACATGACACGTCCATGCTTCAAAACTGTGTCACCCGTGTGATCCAACTTGAGTAATTGTTTTTTGCTTCTATAACCTGTAAGTCTATTACATCTACACCCTCGCACTGAAATATCTGATGTTATATTGCTTCACGTGGAAAACCTGACATAAGAGGAAAGCAAGCTATTTATGGGTTGTTATGTTGGGTGAGAGTTAACCACTCAGAGATGATACAGTCCCTGAAATGTGTAAATATTATAATTTTAATATATAATTTTTTTAGAAACAACAACAACAACAGGAAAGAAATTTGATTCCTATAAAGAAACTGTGCAGGTTTGGACAGTTATTAGTATAGTCATATAAACCAGTGTTGAATTATATGGTCCTAAAACATTTTTAATCTGCCAGTGAAGCCATTGTAAATGACACATTTAATATCAAAGATCAATCTGCCTGGTTTGAATATTTGATATACAGTATATCTGCTATTTGATACTCAAATTCCCATGAAACTTGCTAGACATGCCCACAGGGGAATTAGTATAAACAAGATACACAGAAACTGGTGCTCCTGGGTGTGTGCCTCTTTACAGTTTCGGAGCAAGTCTTTCAGCAAGGTCTCTAACAAGCATCTCAGTTTCCTCTATTGGTTAGACATCTCACTTTGAAATTTACAGGAATACTAGTGTGTGTAAATGTACACTTTTTTTATGGTGAAAAAAATCTACCAGCTCAGCCTGCCACTTACTGCATTTCAGAGCATCTTGTCTGCATATAAAATAAATTATTAATTTGTTACATAACCAGTAGAACATTTTGTTCAATTCAGCTATTTTCATTGCAGTATTTTCATACCGATGCACTTTTCTTAGGCCGGGATACAAAGATGAAACAGATGTGAGTGTGGTCACTTTATTACACTCTCTCTCTCTCTCTCTCTCTCTCTCTCTCTCTCTCTCTCTCTCTCTCTCTCTCTCTCTCTCGCTC
>JBBPCS010000130.1:18755630-18766432 GCA_037974645.1 Hollardia meadi
GGTAATGTAGGATACAGGGCTATGTTTAGGTTTTTACAAAGTATAGGGGTTTATAGTAGGATTTAGGGTTTTTGTTTTGTTTTATGTATGTATCCATTCTGGTCCACACTCCTTTCCAGAAGGTGACGGTAATGCACCTATAAGTTGTTTGCCAACCGCCATTAAACGACAGAAGAAGAAGAAGAATAAGAAGAAGATGAATAAGAAGAAGAAGAAAAACTGGTTTGTTCATCATCCAGGCCAGCAGCGGGCGCTAGCGGCGATATCACCCAGAAAGCCACACACTTAACCCGGAAAAAGAGGACGGAGAGGAAACGACGGTAAAGAAATTGTTGGGGACTGATTGTCCACAGAATTTCTTTTTGTTGTTTAGATCCAGTGAATTCCAAACCAACTGCTACCTGAGGTAACGGACATTTGCAAGAGGATTTAACCTCGTCGCACCGCTTTACTTTAGAGATGTCGATTGTTCCTCCCAGTCGCTCGTCCACCGGCTGGCCGCGCGGTAGTGCCGCTCAGTTTGGGAACAAATACATCAGCGGCCCTGCTAAACCGCTCACACTGGAGAGGACCATTAACCTGTGAGTTCATGTTGGCAAATAATGCATAATGTAGCTGGTATCAGTATAAACAGCTGCTGGTTAACATACACGACCGGCAATCAAATTAAGCATGTCTAAATAACGTTAGCTCAGTTAGCTAATTGTGTTTGATTCGTGCTGGAATAACTTACTTACTAGAGCTAGGATAAATAGATCACATCAAATATAACAAGATGTTTGTCACGACACATCGGTGTCTATGTGGCCATGTTTTGGACTTCAATGTGTTTGCCTGCCAAAAATATGAGGCTAAAGTAGCACTGGGATATTTAAGAAAAAATAACACATGGGATGTTAATACAGTGGCCAAGAATGTAGTAGTCATTGTTATTTCACTCAACAGTCACATAATTTTCTTAAATTAATTAAAAATGGTATGATTTGATTTCTAATTTTGGCATTATGTTAATTTTTATTTATTGACAAGTTGACAAAATAATTGATTAGTCAAAGAGATCATCAGAAAAGTAATTGTAAACTACCTTTTGCTGATTATTATTTAAAAATAATTTTTTTAGGCCAAAAGTATCAAGTTACAGCTTCTCAAATTGGAATATGCTGGTTTTCTTTGTCTTGAATAATATTAAACTAAATATCGTTGGCTTGTGGACTCATTAAATTACATATTTACATTTTATGTACCCAACAGTTAATTAATGAAATAACTCAACAGATTAATTGTAAATTTATGTTATTTTTCCTCAGCCCTAATTGATTAGATCGATTGATAGATGACCTAATCGATTTGGTGATTAATTCCCCTCACTAACCCCAAGTTGACATGTTCAAGTTGCTTCTTTTTACTATCTAAAATCCAACATCAAACTGCAAAGGTATTCTTTTTTTTAATCACACAAGACTAAGGAAACAAATAAATTGGTCCTTTCGCTCTGTTTTATATAATTACAAATTAATTATGTCAACAATTTGGAGACTCTAGGAAATTGTGATAGATATATGAAATAGAGAAAAAGAGCAATAAACAATTCAATCAGTCATGAAAATAATTGTATGTTTTGGCCTGAGATTAAAATGAAATTGTTATTATTATTTTACATTATAGCTTTAGTTTTTATATTATTCAAGTATGGACCACACTGTAATGATCTCTAGTCATGCTTAATGACTTTTCATGTGTGTATTTTTATTTCAGATATCCTCTTACCAACTACACATTCGGCACCAAGGAGCCTCTGTATGAGAAGGACAGCTCAGTGGCTGCCCGGTTCCAGCGGATGCGGGAAGAGTTTGATAAAATGGGAATGCGGAGGACAGTGGAGGGTGTTCTCATTGTCCATGAACACAGGCTACCTCATGTGTTACTTCTGCAGCTGGGCACCACTTTCTTCAAACTGTGAGTAGTTAATGTTCAGTCTCCTGTATGAACCAGGAGTATGAACAGTCTGACGGTTTGCTTCTCTCCTGCAGGCCCGGGGGAGAGTTGAGTCCTGGGGAAGATGAGGTGGAGGGTCTGAAACGCCTGATGACCGAGGTGACTACATCACAGCACAGTTTAAGCTTGTTGCTATGGTGATTGTGGACTTATACATATATTAACATTTGTTTGGATGTTAGATCCTCGGACGGCAGGATGGCGTGAAGCAGGACTGGGTGATTGATGACTGTATCGGCAACTGGTGGCGCCCCAACTTTGAGCCTCCACAGGTTAGTACAGACAGATGATAGGGACAATAAGAAGTAAGTGAAGGAACATTTTAATAGATATTGTTACTTTGAATATTAAAACCAGTGTAGCATTAGCAGGTCAGTATTAAGATGTTTTTAGCAGCCTGATCAGCATCTGTGTTCTGAGTTTGAAATATTTCCACAAACAGCTAAATGGTTCATTTCTGTCTAATATACATATCTTTTTGTGAATTGCAAATGAGAGTTGTGTAAGATTTTGACACCTGTGATAACATTTAAAGTCACTTTCAATGCTAACCTAACAATATCACCAATGTGAGGTAAATGTCAAATAATGGATAATGGAAAAACTGGGGTGTTCATAAAGGGTGCTGTCTCTGATTGGTGTATCCATGTTTGATATGACTCACTACTTGTCAGTGTGATGTAGAGTATACTTTACAGTAGAAATCTCTGCAACACACCAGTTGCTGACTACAACTTATTGGAAATGGTTGCTTCATCAATCCAGAACGCGACTGAAGATGGCTGAAGTCTCTGTAGTCAGTCATGATGTAGTTTATAGATGTGCATGCTAATGTGAACTAATCCTAAGTGGTTTGTCTTGCAGTATCCCTATATTCCAGCTCACATCACCAAGCCTAAGGAGCATAAGAAATTATTCCTGGTTCAGTTGCAGGAAAAAGGTCAGTATATCGCAATGCAACTTGTGAAATGACTGTATTTAAGCACTGAAGTTTAGTGGAGAAAAAATGGTACACGGACATATAAATAAAAGGAAAGGAGACTCGTGAAAACGTACAATTTGTTCTTGTTTTTAAGCCTGTGATTCATGTTTCTACAGCGCTGTTTGCTGTCCCCAAGAACTATAAACTGGTGGCAGCACCGTTGTTTGAACTATATGACAACGCTCCTGGATATGGACCAATCATCTCCAGTCTACCACAGCTATTGAGCAGGTATTGTTTATCTAATGCATTAGTTTGGTCATTGTGAAAATAGCCAAAATTTAACTGAAAAGCTCCTTTTTAGTCATGGTAGCTAAATTAAAAGCTGAAAGGCTATAATCAAATATCACACTAATGGCCTGTCTCAAGGATTTATGTTTAAATTGACAAAACCTGTATACTATAACTTTTCATTTTTAATCTAATAAATTATAATCTTCTTTTCATGTTTGTAATGTAACAACCTGGTAAACGGTTCATCCACACCACAACAGTCATGTCACTCAGGTTTGATGAGCTGTTTTGGATGTTTGATGCTGTTTGAGCACTGAAGCTCCTCCAAATTCAGTTACTAACCCTGCACTGCAGCTTATTTATACAAGTGAGGCAGCAAAAGGAGACATAGATACATAGACTGTTTACAGATAAAGATTGAAGGCAGCAGATTAAGATCACACTTGAAACATCTTGTGAATGAAATAAAACACAAACATACAGTGTGCAGGAGTTTGTCACTTTTACTCAAGTTGCGTTTCCCTCTGATGCACCAGGTTCACAGTCAGGTGTGCAGAGAACTTTTTTTAGTGTTAAGACTTTAAATTTACTTAAAGGGGAAAGGATTTATTGCAAAGGAAAATATATATATATATAAGGAGAATGATCCGATGGTGCTGGAGCAATCCCTCAGATAAGGAAATTACACCTGCAAGACTGTGTCCTATTTAAACCATCTATAGCACATTTTCTAAAGTTCATGGTGCACTTAGGGTGTGTCCAACTCCCTTTGGCCAGTTAAATGGTGCAGAATCTGTTTTTTTTTAAATAGTTAAAAATCTGGTATTGTTTATGTCCATGTTGACTTGCAGTCTTATTCTTGCCTGCTTTTTTGGGCACATTTCTGCATTTTTGGGTGCCACCTGTAGATTAGATTGGCAGGACTGTTTATAGTGTCACTTGTGTGCACATGCACGAGACAAACAAAATGGGGGCTCACTCATAAAAAACACCATGGTACTACTAGAGGTCTAAAACTCCACAGGCTATATTTACCAGAAAAGAAAAATTTTAAAAAATAGTTGGAAAAGACACAAATAGCAACTCCATTATTGTGAAAGTTGTTGTTTCTTAACATAAACTGAATTTTTAATAAATACAGTTTCTTTTTATAGGTTCAACTTCATTTACAACTAACTTGAGAAAACAGAAGTGTGTCTGGTTGTCTCTGTGAGTGCAGCCCTGTCTGAGTGAAGATGAGAGACGATACGATGAAATCTCTTGGTGATATCTCTTCAGCTCAACTTTCATAAAAGAAAAGCTTGTCATGTCAGGTATATTGACAGTTCACAGGGGGTGTTTATACTGTGAGAAGAAAACGAAAATGTCATGTGTCTTTTTTTTCTTTCTTTTTCTTTTCTTTTTTTAATCTTGTAAAACTGCTGGTTTTTGTAGTATACAAGTCTGTATTCCATTGTGATAAGAATCTGGTTTTACGTTGAGAAAAGGCCAATGTTTGATTAAACAAACTACATCATTGAGTTTCCTGTTGTTTTAACCTGTAACAATGCTGTTTGTTGTTTTTCTTTTTAATAAAGCAGTCCTTTAAGTATGTTTTTATAAAATTCAAGTGTGTGGCTGACTGATAATTATTATGTTTCGAAGTAATTTAAAGCTCTTTTAAATGTAGTTATTTTCTATTTTCAGTTTACTGATCACTTTATTCAAGAGGAAGAGGAAGAGGAAGGCACTATTAAATTATTACACAGAAAGTTCTAATGTTAAAAAAACACTGAATCTAAATGGCCTATTTTTGTATGTGTAGACAACAGTATCAGAAATATTTCTAATGACAAAACAATGAAATGCTTTTTTTTATGGTACTTGTTTACTTGCTCTCTTAGGTTTTTGTTTCTTGTTCAAATTTCCAGTTTATATGCATCAGGAGAATTTGAAAAACAACATTTCACCTAATAGATTAGCCAAAATGATTATTTGACTTAGCTGTCAGATCTGAAGTGTTTGCAGCCGGTACTGTAAAGGTTAGGCAGAAGTTTAGACCAGCACTGTTGCCCTGATTTTTACCTCACAGGCAGCTGACTACTACCCAGTAATCTTAATCAAGTCACTTGGTTATGTCTAGGTTCAGATTAGATATGTGGTGTGTTGCAATTGTATACTTGCGTACCGATCTGGGTACTCTAACACTGGTAAAAGGAGTGGTTGTCCCAGCATACACTGGGCAACATTATTATACTGTATAGAGTCAACTCGGATAAAAGCAAATCACCATAACCATGTCGTAATAGAACCACATACTGGGATAGTGACTATGCATGTAAACATGTTTGTTCATTTTTAATTCTGCCATGTTGCAGATTTTGGTTGAGGGACTGTGATTATGCACAATATGTAGGCTGGAATGATCTGATTGTCCCACAGCAAAGTGAAACAACTGAACTGAACACAAGAGCACATACAAAATAAGATAAAAAGGTTATATGGGCAAGATTGCACTGGAGACCATTTGCACTTTTGAACTTAATTAGCAAAATATAAACATTTTTTAGTTAAGAAATTAAAAGTATTCTTCTAATGCAAACTAATTAAAAGCTGCAAACGTCAATTTTAGAATATAAAGAACAGAATCTGCTGTCTACACTACATCTGTATAGCAAAATACATTTTTCAGAAACATCAGTTTGTCACAATATTTCACCATCCATGTTAAAGCTAAATCATATTTTTTTTAAATTATGAATAGGATTAACTCGACCTATTAATTCCTGATATGGAGAGGGATTCTTGTCAGGTTTACAACGCTGCCTGACAGTCTCAATTCAGGGCGTATTGTACGCAGACAGGTAACGTCATTGGCCGGCGACGCATGGGCCGTTTCACACCAACACCAAACGCGTCACTTCTAAATGTTATTATACCTCATTATAAACTGCGTGTTTGCCTGATTTCATAGCGGATAGTTTGTACAATGGCCTCTAAACGACGACAGGGTGAGAGTGACAAAACAGAGAAGAAGAAAAAGAAGAATTGTGAAGAAGCAGCTCAACTTTGTTCAGTTGTCGAAGACGAGCAGGTGAAGAGGGCTGTGAAGGAGGCATGGAGCCAGAGGACTCGTTACAGCCGGGGTTGGTGAAGAAACCACAACGACTTCACTCATTCTAACTTTAAGTGAATTAGCTGACAGTCATAATTTAAGAGCAGCAATGTCAACTATGAACCAGCTAGCTACAGCATTTCTAAAACTATAACTTATGTCCTGGTTTGTCTACGCGTGTTGCTCTTTGACACATTAGACTTTAAATCAGAAACACAACAGCAAAGCAAATAAACCTGGGACAGATCATTTAGAAAAGTAAAATGACAAGACTAAAATCATCTCCTACACTGTCTTACAGTCATTTTATATCACGCGATATAGCTGCCCTGAGACTGGTGTTGGTTTGTTTAGCAGGTCATTTGCATAAGAAGGTTATTTATTTGTTTATGTAAAGGATCCCCATTAGCTGAAAGCCTTAGCAATCAGCTAACCTTCCTGAGGTCCTCACCTGACATACAATACATAATGATCATTAGAGATTAACATAAGATACAGTATATATAAAAAAGTATATTCATACACCATTAAAGACCAGTCAGCACTGTACATACCTTACATACATACATCTGTAAACACCTCATGCAGCACTTTGGTTGTTTGTTTGGTGTGTGCAGGAGATCTGGAGTTGGACTGCCACCCTTTCCCTCACTGCATCATCAGGAATTTCCTCAGCAGCGAGACTTTCATAGAAAGCCTGCAGAGAGAGCTGCTGGGGCTCAACTTTCATGAGAAGTCAAATGACCTGTACAAATTTAAACAGGTGACCTATCAAATGGATCTTCTTACTGATGTATTCCAGAGGGTTTGAGTTGTTGTCTAATTTTTTTCACTTTGTTGTTGTTCCCATACAGTCAGACGACTTGAGGAAGAGAAAGGAGCCACATATCGCAGGACTGAGGTAAAGAAAAATATAGTTTATATTCTTGCGTTTGTGTACTGACAGACCTAACATGCTGGTATGAGTTTCGTTTTGGGCAGTTCAGTAAAATAAAACAGTTGTAGAAAAGGTGAAGTGTGGATAATGGTTGGCTATTTAACTCAAAGAGAAGCCTTGTTTTTATGCACATGTACATTACAGGTTTCTGATAGAGATCACAATCACATTCATTTGGTAGACTCAGTCAGGTTTCACACACAATTTTACACTCATCAGGAACAAGTTGGTATTTTATTGTCTGATGTATAAAATCCACCTGACAGGAAAAAAAGTACTTTTATTTAAAGCACATTTTCCTCACTGTTTGTGCATTGTAATGAATATTTCCTACCTGACAGAATGACCTGCCTTTCTCCAAAGCCAGGTTTTGTTATTAGTTGGTCGTTCTGATTTAGTCGCTCTTTCTTCCAATGTGACAAAATGAAAGGCTTCACCTTTAAGCACATTTTCTGGTCCATCGTGATAGATACTGTATTTTCTCTGTTGGACAGAATGAGCTGTCTCACATTAAACCACTTTTACTGAGCTGGTATCTCATCCTGAGAGAACAGCTCAAATTCAGGACGTCTGTTTTGTACCCACTGCTTATGTCAGTGTTGTAATTCCTGCGCTGATATGATGTGCGACACAAGAGGTCTTAACATACTTTTATCCTCTCAAAGCTTGGAAACAAAACTAGAGAGAGAATGTTGCTCTCAGCTCCACACACTGCATAGTCCAAAAAATATTCAACAAAGACACACTTGACATAATCAGTTTAACATGAATCTGTATTTGTTACTTTTCAGTACTTTAAATTAAGTTGTTTTATTTTGAGCAGCATAGGAATCTCAAGGCTGAAATGCTGACTGACCCAGTTGTTCTGAGACATTTTGGGTTTTATCAGCTCCACTAGGTGGAGCCATCTGACTCTTAATTACTGGTAGTATATTTCCTTGCTGATGACTCTGAAAGGTAGCATTCACTTTGGGCATAGTAGGACTGTACAGTGAACTGAGAACAAGGTGATCCCTGTTAAAGTGGAAGGACTCTTTCTTCTTCAGTCTGGTGCACTGTGAGTAATTACAGCAGTGTAAACATTGGTTTGATGCAAAGCTATGATTATAGAATTATGCAGCGGTAAACGCTGCCAAGATGTTCAGTGTGTGAACTAAGTCCAAGAAACATAAAGATGTCAACGTATAAATCAAGAACAAAATAAGCTGAGTGATGAGTCTGAATCCAAGGAAACTTCTTGGTGACTCAATAATGAGCAAAATGATGTACAAACCTCTCCTTTATTTAGAAATAGTGTGCAGTTTAAAAATTAAAAAAATGACGATTCTGACAAGCTGTTTTTACAGTTGGGAGACATTTAATATCTTTTAAATACTTATTTGTGATTATACTGTGCGATACCTACTGAAGACATGCAGCCCTGAAGAGTAAATACCACAATTAGATGCACAATAACGGCCTCCTCTTGTGATCATCTATTATTTATGTCACAACAAAATGTCATGGTAGGTTTGAGCAGTCAAACACTGTGTAGTGAGGCTTATAGAATGCCAAGGATGTCACTGTAAATAAAATACAGTGAAGAAACGGTGAGAAATGCAGTTTACAGTAATCCGTGTCTCTGTTTTTCAGGGCAGCGTTGTTTGGCCGTTTCCGGTCCTGGCTCGGAGAAGTGTTGGGGGTTGAACTGGAGTCCACAGTGGATATTTCATGTGCCAAATATGAACACACTGGTGAGATTTGGTCAGATTTTTGATGACTAATCTCCTGCACGTTTTCATTTTTTATATATTTGTAACATTCTCTCATCCTTCTAGACGTTCTTTTGTGTCATGATGATGAATTGGAGGGGAGGCGCATCGCTTTCATTCTGTACCTCGTGCCCCCGTGGCAGAGCAGTGATGGAGGAACCCTCGATCTGTACTCAACAGACAGTGTGTATCCCACTTTGTGTGTGTGTGTGTGTGTGCGTGCGTGCTTTTAGACAACAGAAGTTCTATGTAATTTTCTTCTTTGTCATCAGGTAATTTCCAACCGCAGACTATTGTTAAGTCGCTTGTACCATCCTTGAACACGCTCGTCCTTTTTGAAGTTTCTCCAGTCTCCTTTCACCAAGTAAGAAGCACCGCTCCTGCCTTTTTCATCACTGTTGTGCCTTTGTTTACAGATCAATAACATGCGTTGTGTTTGTCGAGGTGTCAGAGGTTTTGACGGAGGACAAGTGTCGCCTGTCTCTGAGCGGCTGGTTTCACGGACCGTCTTTGGAACGTCCCCCTCGCTACATAGAGGCCCCCGTCCCACGGAGCCCACACTTGCCAAGAGATGTGAGTTTGATCAGACATGCACCAAGATGTGTACAGTTTAATTCAACTATCTCTAGAGGAATTGTTTGAAATATTGGGAAATACACTTAACGTTTCTGATTTCTTGTCAGGAGTTAGATGAGAGGGTACCATTTTCATATTGAGTGGTATCTAAGCAGCCGATTAGCCTAGCTTAGCATATTGACTGGGAAAAGGAGGAAACAAATGTAAAATCCACCTACAAACACCTCTGAATCTCACTAATTAACACTGTATGTTTCCAAAAGGAAAAAAACAACGTATTTCAGATTTACAGGGGGATATGTGCCTGACTTTTTCTTGGTCAGGGGCAGTGACTTCTTGAATAGAACCTGAGCAAACCTGGCTCCAGATTCATGTTTAACGACCAGACGCAATCGTGGTATTGATCTTCTCATCTAACTCTGAGCAAATGCAAATCCCATAATGTCAAACAGCAGCCGGTGTTCCTGCTGGCATGTTTGTTTGTGTGCATCACAGGAAACGGTGCTGCTGGAGTGGGTCAATCCAGTCTACCTTGACATATCCTATCAAGAGCAGATTCAGGAAGAGTTTGAGGACAGCTCTGAAATTCAGCTCAAAGATTTTCTCAAGGTAAGTTCTTACTTGTTTTGTTTTTTTCAGCCTCGTTTGTGTCCACATGTTCCTGTTGGCTGATTATGCACCTGTCCGCAGGAGGAGAAGTTCAGGGAGGTGAGTGAAGCAATGCGACTCACTCGGATTCAGTGGACAAAGAGGGGTCCCCCCAGTAAGAGGTAAGACATGTTTCACAGATCATTTCACTTGTTAACAGTGTTTACTTTAAATGTGCTATGCATATTTTAAGCACATCTACATGCCACTGTTTTTGTGTGCATTTAGATGCTATGAAGTGGCTTCTCTGGATACCCTGCCGCAGTGTGTGAGTGCATGTTGGGAGCTGCTTCATTCAGAGGCTTTCTTCCTGCTTCTCTCCAACTTCACTGGCCTTCGATTGCACTACCTTTGTCCTGTTGATGATGACGATGAGGAAAAAAAAGAAGAGACCGAGGAAAAGAAGGAGCAAGGGGACACGCAGGAGGGAGAAACCACGGGGTCTTTGGACGAATCACCATCAGCAAACACAAGCAGAGGGAAAGGTGTTTGTCACTCTCTTGAGTCTATATAGCTGTGTGTGTGTGTGTGTGTGTGTGTGTGTGTGTGTGTGTGTGTGTGTGTGTGTGTGTGTGTGTGTGTGTG